>RJWJ010032536.1:0-18486 GCA_004363605.1 Indri indri
GCCACACTCGTCTAATTTTTTTTTTTTCTTTTTTGTAGAGACAGGGTCTCCCTATGTTGCTCAGGCTGGTCTAGGGAATTGGTTCTTAATCATGTTTTACCCCCAGGGCATGATCTGAGTTCTGGCCAACAGCAGCTAAGCAAAGACTACATTCATCTCCTTTCTAGTGTTGCCTGCTTAAGAATTTACCCCTCAAACCTTCCCTTTGGCTGTCCCAAGCCCACAACACTTAGCTGCCCTGCAAGATTTGACTCAGGTAAATGAGTTTCAAAAGATGCCTGACAATTTCCCAAGATTCTTTCATCATATTCATCTGTAAAATCCAAAAAGAAGATAAAATGTACAGATCAGAAGGATGGATATCCACATGTCTATCTGAGAAAAACAGGGAGGAATAGTAATTGTCCTATGACTTTAGAGTTTTAGCTAACAAGTTTTAAAAGAAAATCAAATACTTGAAGAAGCAGGCTTATTTTAAATAAATCCATTTCCAGTGTTCAGTCTCTCATTTTTTAAACCAAAGGATCACCTGCCAAGTTTAATTTCTATACTTTTATTGTACTTTTCTTGATATTTAAAAAGGTAGTGTAGGAGTTGAAAATAGCTGCTAAGTCAATTCTTTCTCAAATTAGCATATTATTTTTCTTATTTAAGCTCCCTTTTATGTTACATTCAAAGTTCTAGGCTCCATTAGAAAGTTAAATTGATTTTTTTAGTTCGATGCACTCACAAGAAGTGATTTTTATTTTATAGTTCCATGCCCTAATCACCAAAAAACAAACAAACAAAACCTGGAGCTGAGACTAATCATTGCAAATTCTTCCAAAAGTTTAGTAAGAAAGAAGAGATAAATTGGGTTGTGGAAAGGCCATGGTCCACTCAACATGTAAGTAAAGATTTACTCAATACATCCCTGGGACAAACTTGCAAGATGTTGAGTCCATTCTCTCCACAGCAGAGAAGAGAGAAACCTCCCCAGCTGTTTCTACTTTCTACTTCTCTTCCCCCAGACCCCTTCTCCATTATTTGACCCTGACCTTCGCTGGGCTTCCATTACCTCTCGGATGAGACACAAGGCCCCTCACGATCACCTAGAGCATGTATTCCCCTTGAAGACCTCCATGCGGTTGAGCGTCTCGAGTTCTCCACTTGGGAAGGCATTCCCCCACCTCCTCGCCCCCCAGCTGATCTGGCTCATCCTTCAGGAATTAATTCAAACATCATCTGCTCAGTGAGCTCATTGAAGTGCCCCTGGCTCCCTTCCTCCCCCAGGCAGGTAAAGAGTGGCTTCCTTTTTGCACTCAGCCAATCCTGTACTTTTAACCTCATTTGGATGAGTGTGCTGCATATTTGTTTCCTAGACTATGAGCTTCCTGAGGGCAAGTACTGAGTTTATTCCTCTTTGTATGCTCTGTGCCTAGCTCTGTGCTTGTTGATTGAGTGCTTGAGTCAGAGAGAAACACTATGTGGGAAAACAAACCCCCATCCGCCAAGGGTCCATGGTAATACAGCCAAGTTACCACCATATACCTTTAGCCAGCTGGCTAAATTACTGCGGCAAAAGAAGCCCTGATCTGACAAGGTCTCCTCCAGAGATCTGGCAAGAGGATGAACTTCTAGTCCCCAAACTTCTTCCCTCACAGCACCCATCTTATGCACCAGGGACAGGTAAATTAAATTAGTTTAATCCAAAACAAAACGCTTTATTGAATATCATAACTTTCTGCTTCATCACAACAATGTAAAAGACTTTGATTTGTGCAAGCAATTTAAAGTCAGGAATAAACAGGGAGGATACCAATGAAGGGTTTGTTTACGCGCTTTTACACCACCGTGAAAGGAAGACATAGCAGAGTTTACATTTATGCCATGTAAATCGCTATAGAACCAGATGTGGCTTACAAGGTACCTTGTAACTCATCTCCTCTAAGCAATAAAGCCTTTTTTTTTTTTTTCTGGCAAAAGTTTGAGAAACTGACTGCTGTTTTCTATCAGCAGATACAACAGATGGCTGGCACATGCCTGCTTTGCTAAATGAAATGGGCTCTCTGCAGAATTACTCTTTGATCCCTAGTGGCATGTCCACAACACCACAATACAAAATACCACAGCATAGCAGAATCTAAACATTAAAGGTTTAAAGCTGTGCTTTTGATATGAGTACCTCCTTAAAGAAATCATGCCCACAGTATGTAAACATATCCACATTCCCACTTTGAAACCATGGAACAGGGGTCAGAAAACGAGGCATTTCCTTCATTTGGTGACATAAAACCACCACTAAGGTATGACGGCAAACCTCAGGAGTGCAAAGGTATGAAACCACTTGGGCTGTAACTACCAAAACAATCATAACTCTATTAGGAAAAAATGTGGACAGTACACATTAAGGGATTTAAATAATAATAGTGTGTTCTCATAACTTCAGGGTTGGAAAGAGGTGTTTAAGGGTGTTTGGCAGTTCCTTTGAAGATGGAGAGGGAATACTTGAATTAAAATTCACCCTCTATTATTTTTTCTTTGACTTTTGTCAAGGGGAGAAAGGAAAGAAAAAAAAAATACTTTTAATACAGGTCTCCTTAACTCCAGTCCAGTCCAGTGGGAAACTTGAGACTGCAAACCGCAGCCAATTTAATGGGACCAGTATTACATCATATCAAACAGGACAGAGAAAAACAAGCTATCTGGGGCTTTAGGCATATTTGAATGATGGCATTGGATTATCTAGTTGATATCACAGAAACATGTCAGTAGAATAATTCTGTTTTTTAAAAAATTAGCAAAAATGTGAGTCAATTGTCAGAGAAATGGTCTGTTTCTGAATTACCTTTTTTCCAAAGGTACTTTCCTCACTTTAAAGCTGCATTTGGGTGATACTGACTAGATATCTAGATACTTGACTAGAATCATTGACAAAGGCACCACTATCTGGGCAAAGTTCTCAAGCTTTCCTTCTACTTGATTCATTATTATTATTATTATTATTATTTCTGACAGTTTTCAATTTGAGAAGTTTTTTTTAATTGACAGGGAGCTAGTGAGTGTCATTAACTCATTTATAACAACCCTTATGTGTTGAAAAATGTTGCACTTGTATGCTGTATCCTCAGCATATCTAATATTTCCTATTTTCAATGGTCATACATAAAAACAAAGGAACACATTTATGCAGTTTAATTCTATAAAGTCAGTTATTCAATAACATACACATGACCTCATGCACCCCCAGGGCAGCAGACAAAATTCTCCTCTTCTTTTCCTGCATCCACAGCAACACTTTAAAGTTTTCTTTTTAAATGTCTTGAAATTGAGAAAAATGAAGCTACACCACTGACTTCTAGTGGTTATAAGAATTCTGCACACTATACATGACAAAAAGTTTACTACTAGAGCTTGCTCAGTACTCCAAGTGGTGGATTTGAAATTAATACTGGTTGGTTATCTTTGTCCAGAGAACTTCTATCCTATAGACACCAATTTCACCCCAACCCTTGCCATTCATCTTAGAAATCCAGGCCTTTGGTCACAAAGAGGTTCAAAAACTAATACAGATGGGTCAACATAAATCCATTGCCACTGCTAAAAAAAGGCAACATAAAAAGAGATGCTCTATTACCTAAGTACTAGATTCATAGCACCTTAGCGTATTTATGGAGCTGACAGAACATATTATAGTATCAAGATCAAGTCTACATGATCTTTATAAATAAAGATCTGTTTATATGAGCCACATAAAAAAACATTTTGGCCTTACACTCAATTGGTTCATATGAAAATCAGCAGTGGTGTCCTAATGTTAGATTCAGATTTGTCTAACAAAACTCTTCATTAAATTTTTACTTGAAAGCCATAGGGTTTAAAAGGGTTATTTTCCAAATAAAATGTTTGATTAGCACCTAATTTAGAAAACCAAAATTGTTGCTCATGGTTCCTGCCTGTCTCAAATTTAGGGAAAAAGAATAAGGCATGCCTCGTTGAAAAATATCAACTAATAAAAAGTTATATACAATAATAAAAGGTATTTTCCCTTAATTACTAAAAATCATTTAAGCCTAAGCCTCTTCAGTAGAAATTCTTCTCTGATCTAAAAGTTTTGAGAAAAAGCATGTCAGACAATGAGTATTAAAAATAAAATCAGAGATAAAACTGAGGCAAGGTTGTCCATGGAAAATGAGAATTGCAGGCACAGAGAGAGGTCAAGAAAAATGATTCCAGGCAGGAAAGATTTTAGGGGACCCTAAAAGAAACCGGTGAGAGTCGGATGAGCATTAGTGAACTCTTTGGTTTCCCTAGTTGTAATAACCCATGAAAACCATTTGTTTTACCATTTTGTTGAGTGATTAGTGTAAAATTGATGCCAGATAACAAATATAGATAAAGTATTTATAATACAGAAAATCACATAATTTTAAACTCATATAACTTACAAAAGTTGTAATTTGTTTTTAATTTATACTTCTAAAAATTACAAATTAAGACACATTTATTGTGAAAAAAACAAAACATGGTAGAAGCAGATGTAACCAGTGTTTACACCTTGGAGGATCAGATGTTGATTAGATGATTTTTCCTATGACTGCCAACATATTTTGTAATGGAACCAGACAGGATACACTATGTTATAGACTACTTAATTGAATGAACATTTTTCTGTGGTCTCAAATGATGTCTAGAGTATCCTTCTTATTGCTTCATTGTATTCTTCTGTCACTATTGCTGACCCTAAATTGTGTCTATTCTTTTATTTTTATAAACAGCATGATGAGGAACATTCTTGGACCTAAATTTTTATTTATGTCCATGATTATTTCCTTAGCATAAATCTCTGAAAGTAAAATTTCACAAAGGATCTGTATCAAGCCTTTTGCCATCAGAGTCTAATTGCCCTGCAAAAAGGCAGCCATGCACATCAGCAGCATATGAGTATGCATAATTCTCCACCGACTAAAATAACTTTTTAAGAATTTGACCAACTTGATGCGGGGAAATGAATCTCACTGTAATTTTTATTTGCATTCGTTTGCAGTGGAACATGAGATGTGTTTTAAGTGGCACCAAAAACACTTGGGGCTACTGAACTAAATTTATTGGAAGTAGATAACACCTTACTGTCTCTAGTAGGTCTTCAATCTTAAAGTTATTTTAACTTTGTCTTCATGCTGCCAAGACACTTAAATATAAAGCTTGAAATTTCATTAATCAGATATGTGTTTTGTTTATGTATTGTGGAAACACCTAAATGTTTGATATCATTTGGATGAAATGACTAGATAATGAAATGAACTTTCCGTTTTCTATATAAATGTTTTGATGTGGTTTGGCTTTAGCCACAGATGCCTTTCAGAATACTTAATCGGTCTTGATACCATATTTTTCCCATCTTCAAAACTTCTATGCATTTCAAAAATTATAGTTCTGGAATCATATAACTTCAGTGTGTAAAATTAGTCATATTTAAATTATATTTTAAAACATCTTGCTGTTTGGCATTGTATAAATCCTTCCTCCCTGCCACCTTCTTCCTTAAGAAAAACAGACACCAGATTTCATGTAGTTACCTGTGGTAACCTATTCAGGATAGACTGAACATAGAGGGTAAGTAACTTAATTGAGTTGTTAACATTTGTCCTGCATAACAAGATGATTCACATGGGTGAGCAATACCTAGCAGGAGAAAAAAAGATGCTAGAAACTTGATCTTCATGCCAGTTCCACTATCTTCCCCAATCCCCCACAGGACATATTTCTGAGATTGTATGATGTGTCAATCCATTTCCTACTCATCAATATGTCAGTATTTACAAACATGCACTATGCTATAAAGTAATAGGGGAGATAATATGGGATTTAAAACTTGGCTTCAAATTCTATTCTTCAAAAGACATACTCATATGTGAAAGAAAGTAAGAAAGGAAGAAAGAAAGAAAGAAAGACAGAAAGAAAGAAAGAAAGAAAGAAAGAAAGAAAGAAAGAAAGAAAGAAAAAAGAAAAGAAAAGAAAAGAAAAGAGCTATCGGCATTTTCCACTTCTGCTATAGTTACCCAGTTACCAAATCCTTTCAGCTAGGGGGTGCAATTTAAGGTACCATTCTAACAATTCTCATGAATCCATAAAAGTATAGGTCAAAAAATGTCTTTTCAAAAATACAGAATTAATTGACCCTTTAATTAATGACCATCTGACAAGTGGTCAACCACAAGTAAATAGATTCAGGTGAAAAGAAAAGGAGATAATGAAAGGCCATTTATTACTGACCTCACAACATTCCAAACTTAATTGCCCATGAAGTATCTATGAAGAGGGAATTGTAGGGAGAAAGGGAATACTCTCCCTATAGAGCAATAGAAGCCTCAGTGAACTTATCTGCAAAATGGGAGTATTGGAATAGATGACCTTCCTGTTATAAACTTGGTGCATCCAAAAACTTAAATTTTTAAAAATCACATAGCAATGGAAGTGTTGAAGGGTCTAGATTTTATCTAAAGAAGAGGAGAAGGAGGAGGAGGAGGAGGAGGAGGAAATGGTAGTGTCCATAACATAATAAGTAGTTAGAAGAAACCAAAATGTTTCTCAATTCCAAATAGTTACTTTTTATGAAGTGTTTTCTGTATCACATTCTTCTTGAAAATAGCCATTTAAGTAACTTCAGAAAAAAAAAGCCTGAAAATGTGATTTGAATTATAATGACAACGATTGTCACAGTAGACACATTTTGCCAACTAATGAGCAAAAGAATTTATTACTTACCATTTGTCCTCTAGAGTAAATTCCCCAATTGTACAAAAGAAATTAAACTCACATAAGCATTTTATTCTTCCTTTCTTTCCAAAATCAGGGGCCATTTATATAATACTGAAAATGTGCAAAAGGTAACATATGAAAGATGCTAATGTGCTATGAAATAAAAGAAATGCTTTTTCATAAAAATAGATCACAGTTTCCTTTTCCACATGAAAGCATTTAAAATAGTAACTTAAAAAAATCAATAGGCTGCAATATTTTACAACGTTCTTACATGACATGTTTTGAGTCTATGAACTTCTACCAGAAACACATATATCACTCACATTCCAGTGAGTAACATTCAACATACCAACTTTTTAAAACGCGCAAGATAGACTTTATAAATTTGTTGTGAAGTATAAGTAATGTCACAAGGACATACATCAGTACATACTATGAAGAAAAGTCTTTTAAATATTATGTTAAATTTTAACGTCAGCGATCACAGAAACACAGTGATGTGGTATTTGTGTCTACATTTCCAGCAGCTTCAAGAGTCTTACCAAAAATAGTGAGCTTAGGCACATTGTCTACTCTTTTCTTTGCAGAATCTTTAATTTATGTGACAACTTTAAATAAATGGAAATTAATTATTTGCTCTGGCGATCAGATGAGAAATTACTCTTAAATACTGTAAAATATACCAGACTACACACTATACAATATTACTCCTACCTGCCATCAGGCTGTGGAAATGTTCAAGGGTAATTTTCTGCCCCCTTCCTGGTTATCAGAACTTACCTGCCCTGCAGCTTGCCAGGTGAAATTCATAGACTGGATATTGACAGGAATCGCCGGCATTCTCTGCTGTGCTTTTCTAAAATCGTGTGTAAAGGGGGCCATTTTCCCCTCTGAAACAATCAGGATATCTTCTTCAAATCCTGTTTTTTAAAAAATGATACAAAAAACTATCAAATTAGGTGGACTTGAAAGAATCTAAATCGGAAGTTTCATGCAATAAGAAAACCAAAGAATGAGTAGGGGTCATTTCCGTTCACGAACCACCTGCTTTTGGTACCAACAACGCTGCTGAAACTAATGTTCCTCTGTATGTGGTAAGAATGATGGCAAGAGACACACGCTTTCGGGGAAAAGGAATGGGCATGGGGTTAACTGATGCAGACAAATGCTAGGTGCACTTAAAAACGGGCTGTAAAAACCAGCAACAGCGTGATCAGAACATGAGATCAGCTTTGGTTTCTTAAGAAAGTTTATACGCTTTCGGATGGAAAATATTTAATTAAAAGAGGGGGAGCAATCTTCCTTGGGGAATTAAGTTTTAAACACGTATCCCTCCCTCTGTAATGGAAGAGTGGAGAGCGCGCGGACACAGGCAGGGGAAGGTAGCTGGACGGGGGGCCTTACCTATGAGCACTCTGGCCTGGTGAGCATCGATCCACAGGTACAGGCTCTCCTCCCGCGGCAGCCCGGCCTCCGCCCGCACCGCGAGCAGGCACAGGAGGATGCTCCAGAGCCGGAGCGCGGCGGCGGGGAAGGTGCTTCTCCCAGCCATGCTGCTCAGGACCCCCTCGCTGGTGGCGAAACTCCTGCTGCTGCACCCACGCAACCTGCGGCCGTCAGGTTCTCGGCTCCGCTTCAGCTCCCTCAGCCGGAGCTGTTCCCGCTTAGACGGCTGGGCGCGCCGCCTCCTGGCTTGGGTGCCAGATTGCCTGGGAGAGCCGGACGAGGAGGAGGAGGAGGAGGGAGGGAAGAGAGAGGGAGGAGGGAGGGAAGAGAGAGGGAGAAGGGAGGGGATGAGCGGCGCGAGCTGCGCAAGAGGAGGGGGCGCGGGCGGGAGAGGGGAAGGCAGAGACGAAAGACTGGCAAAGCTGGAGATGCTCGCACACTCGGCGAGGCCAGCAGTCCCAGCGTCACAAGTAGCGAGAGGAGAAGACAGGCAAGGGCTGGCGCCCGCGAGGTGCGAGCGAGCAGCGGGGCCTCAAGGCTGAGCCGGCCGCCACTGGGGGGCGCTGCAGGGCGCGGGGGCGCGGCCGCTCGGGACCCCGGGGCACCCGCGCGCCCAGCGGAGCGCAAAGTCCGCGTGCGGTGCTGGGGGGACGCGCGGAAGAGCACTTCAAGGAAATCCTGGGACGGCACTCGCTCCTCCTCGGGCCAGGGGAGGCTTGGGTGGAGGGAAATGGGGTGAACAGACAATGGTGGGCTTGATTGAGCGCTGATGATGATGATGATGACGACGACGACTCCCATTTCTACCCCGATGTTAATAAAAGCTCATATTCCCCCCTCTGTCTACCTTTCCACCAGTTCGAGTTCTCTCTCTGCAAACCCTCGTCTTCTCTGTTCGGCGCTACGCTGACATTTTGCACGCTCCTACGTAGTTAAAACCCGCTGCTTAACTGTCCAGTGGTGCTGATTGCAGGCGCTCGGATTGGATCGAGGCGCAGGTGTCCAGCGGGCACTTGCCAGACACCCAACTGCTGGGGAGGTCTTTCTGTCTCCCTGATAACCCGGCAGTGCCTGGAAGAGTTCCCTGGGCCCTGGATGAGATAGGTGCCTGACTCCCTGGGGTAGGGTTGCCCTAAAGTCATGAATATCTACGTATATGCTGGTGATTCAAGAAAGTTGGAGGTGCGTGCAGTTACTGAAATCACAGGTGCCTGGGGGCAAGATCAAGGCTCTGGCCTTGTCTGTGGGAAGCGTTATTTGGCTGGCAGTCGGCTACAGCATAACCTATCCATCGGCCCCAGCAGAAAGGACTTATTTTGCCTCCTGCCTAATTCCTTGGATGTGCAAAGAAAACAGAAGCAAAAGGTTTTTCAAAAACTTAGAAAGTTTTCAGACTCAGAAGAGGTTTGTTTACTTCTTTTTGTTCTTTAGTACCCAGATGCTGTGACAAATGCCCCGAGGATCGAGTATTTGGGGCTGGGCATGGTGTTTCACTCAATCCTTTGTAGAGTAGTGGACACCTCAGGAGGGAAAAATAAACAGAAACAACAGAAGAGAAGCTGACATGTGCATGCATTAAGTTAAATCAATGTTAGGTCATGAGAAGTTACTAAACAGAACAGACTATACATTTCCAATTATGAAATATTTTCAGCTATAAAACTTATAGAAAAACGGAGGAAAGCAATTAGACAAGGAGTCTGTCTAATTATGACTGATTCAAACTTGCAGTGTCTTAATATTTAAAATACTTTTATTTTAAATGCTTACTTAATCCTCACAACTTTTATTTAGGTACTATTATTATTCCCATTTTACCGATGGGGAAACAAGGCTCAAAAAGTAAGTGAGTTGACTGTGAATATCCAGCTGGTAAGTGACAGAGTCAGGGTTCAAATCCCAGCTTTGATTTCAAAGCTCATTCTCTTAATGACTATACCTAATACTAAGTAAATCATAATTAAGTCTGTCTGCATCCAAAGCTTCACAGCCATTCTTCCTTTAAAATAAAAATATTTACCTCTTTTCCAACATTTTATTTTTTTATTTCAGTGAATATTTATTTAAATAATGTATTAATACATTAGGCAACCTTTAAGACACTTTAACATTGTAATGTCAATGTCACCCAGTTAAAGATAATAATTTCATAACACAATAGACATTTTCTTTGACTTGGAGCCTGTGGTCAGTCGTTTTTTCCCTTAATATTGCTCAAGTCTCTATGGCTCTTGGTGCAAGGACGCCCTCTACAGGTTGTTCTAATCAAATATTAATTGAGAAATATCCTTCATAAAATTTACTTTTTGGTAAGAGAAAAAGAGGGACTAACTTCCCCCCTAATTCTGCTCCCTCTGAGTGAAGTTCTTCTTCAGCAGTTGAAATTGATGTTGATAATAATGGTAATCTATTTTGGCGTATGGACATTTTTTCCTTCCAGAGTGATTGTTTTCTGTTCACTTCTTAGCAGAGAACACGTAGAAGAATTATATTTTATTAGAGATAGATAGATAAAGAAAAGGCTATTTTAAAAATCTCGGATTTAAGCTCTTTTGGTTTTTAAATGAAAGGAGGGAATATACATTGCAATATACAACAGTCAGCTATTTTTAAGAGTAACGTTGTATCTTTTTTGTGGGAAGGTCCATCTAGGAGCTGAATCAGGCTTGCCTCTCCTTTGTGTTGTTAAGGAGAAGACAAAGTAGCTATTTCATTTAGAATAGAGTTAAATTTCTCCACTCAAATAAAAATGTGACAATATTTATTTGCACATGATAAAAATTTGGAAATAATGTGCTATGAGATATTACCAGTCAACTTCGTTTAGCCTGAAAATTCTACCATTTATTTTCTAGTCCATTCTGCTTCCTTTCCTTGTGTGATTCACTCTCATCAATTATACTTGCAGGCAGCTTCATTTATTTCTTCATTAACTCATTAACTCATTCAACAGAGATTGATTAAACACCTATTATGTGCAGAACACGAACGTAGAAACTACAGGACAAACAAAACATGATCTCAGCCCTCAAAGAGCATTAGAGCTACTAAAATGAGTAAGGCAAACACCCAAACAGCCATAATACAGGGCAGAATGTGGTGATTGTTGATAAAAGGAAGAAAGACTGGACATTCAAAGAAGAAATCTCATACCTGGAACTCTGAAAGTTTTTTAAGTTCGTTCTTTCATTTAAAAATTATTTACCAAGTGTCTGATGTATGCACTTTATAGGCACTGGGGATAGAAAGGCAGGTAAACAGACAGCCTCTGTTCTCATAGGACTCTCAGTCTAACAGGGGAGAGTGTTGAGAATGAACAACAGAGAGGAACGAATGCCATGGTGGGGCTATGCACAGGGTATTCTGGGACTAAGTAAGAGGAAAGTCTCCTAATACAGACTGGATTCTGGGAAGTCATCCTAGCTAGAGTAGAGGGTACTTAAGCAGTCTTGAAGGTCACTCAAGCATCCAGGGGAGAGAGACAAGGAAAGTCCACGCATAGAGAGCAGCAATAGCAAGAAAAAAGGGACAAGAAAGAATGTCACTCTGCAGGAACAGCAGCCACTGATCCGCATGATGAGGGAGCAGCTGGGGATATAGCCAAAAAGGGTAGACAGGAGCTGGTTATGGAAGATTGTGCTGAGAACAACTCCAACTAATTTATGTAGAGACACTGTCTCCAAGGAGGTGAAGCAAAACTCCTCACTCCTTCAGTGTGGGCTGTGCAGACTGACTTCCTTTCATAGAGTACAGTATGGGAAGGGGAGTGGGGAGTTAATTTATTATGGAGAAACCTGACAAACACTACCTCATCCAGGTGACCAAGGTCAACATCAACAGTGATAAGTCATGCTGATAGTACGTACCATCTATGTGATGTGATAAGAATGGTACTTTACTTCTGTGGTCTTCCTCCTGAAAACCCATGACCCCACTCTAGTCATGATAAAAACATCAGGAAAACCCAATTGGGGAACATTTTTATAAAATACTTGACCAATACTCCTCAAAACTGACAGTCATCAAAAAAAAAAAGAAAAAAAAAATTCTGAGAAACTCATAGCTGAGAGGAACCTAAAAGGCATACCTAAAAGGCATTGCAACTAAATGTAATGTGATATCCTGGATAGGATTTAGGAACAGGAAAAGGACATTAGGTAAAACTAAGGAAATCTAAAAACTATCAATAATAATGTACCAATATTGGCTCATTAATTGTGGCAAATATACCAGACTAATGGAAGTGTGGGGTATATGGGAACTCTCTGTACTATCTTTAGCATTTTTGCTGTAAATCTAAAACTATTCTAAAATATAAAGTTTATTTTAAAAATAAAATAAATGATAAAGACCTGAATACATTTTTAAAAAAAATTAGCTTCTGACATTTGAAAATCAGAAGATTTTTCATGAAAATTTAGATTTCTGTCTTCTCTTGAAAATTCAGAGATCTGGCACTATTCCCTTCTGACGAGGGGATGATCCGATGGCGTGAGCGGTGGCTGTCCTTCAGACAGGGCTAGCGCCGTCCAGTTCCCACAGCGGCACTGCTCTTCTTCCCAGCCCGCTTCACACTTTTGCTTCCCCTGCGCAACCCTCACTCACCCAGGCAAGCTGCCTTTCTGCTGGCTACTGTCCCCTGCCAGTCTCGGTGGGGACTATCTTGGTGACTGCAGGGGTTGGGACTGAGACGGGGCCTGTCAGCTGACCCAGGAGAAGGAAAGAGCAGGCACTCCTGCAGCAGCACACCGCTATGGAAAGGGAGCCACAGATAGGAAATGAAAAGAACAAGTTGCTAAGCACTATGCTTAATACATTTCTGTTTTTCAAAAAAACAAAGCCTCTCTCTGTCTCCATCTATGTATATAATAAGTATATATACCTAACTATGCATAGATTATAACTTCATGTGTGTACGTATATGTGTGTGCATACATATATATAAATATAATGTCTGAAAGATTATATACTGTTATATATCAAAATATTTCCAGTGGTTATCTACGAAGAGTAGGAACAGGAATGGGGAATGATTCTCACCTTATGCACAAATATTTCCTGATTTTTAATAAAATGAGCAGATGCTCTTATAATCAAAAAACCATTTTTTAAGAAAGAAATAGCTTGTTTTTTCCTGCTTCAGTCAGATTCTCCCAAAGTAGGCAGCTGTCACTGCCCTAGGCCAGCCCTCTTGCTGTGCTGCTTGCACACTTTATCACTTAAGAACTGTCTATCACAACACATGACAGCTCATTACTGAAGCGCAGCACAGCTCAAGTGTTCCTCATCATTCCACACAACATTCTTGCTCTTCTCTCCTCATATGATAGCATTGCCAAGCAACCTAGTATATATTGTCTTCTGCAAATCATATCCTTTATTTTCTGTTTATCCCTGCTGTTTCATCCTTATGACATTTAACAAAGCTAATTTTTATTATAGGGAGAAAAGGGAAAAGAATTTCAATGCCCAAAATTAGGGAAATGGGAAAACAAATAAGAACACCTTCATAGGATCAAATATTATTGAACTATTAAAATTGATGTTGTGTGTAATCCTAGCACTCTGGGAGGCCAAGGCGGGTGGATTGTTTGAGCACAGGAGTTTGAGACCAGCCTGAGCAAGAGCGAGACCCCATCTCTACCAAAAATAGAAAGAAATTAATTGGACAGCTAAAAATATATATAGAAAAAATTAGCCGGGCATGATGGTGCATGCCTGTAGTCCCAGCTACTCGGGAGGCTGAGACAGTAGGATTGCCCGAGCCCAGGAGTTTGAGGTTGCTGTGAGCTAGGCTGACGCCACGGCACTTGCCCCAGGCAAGAGAGTGAGACTCTGTCTCAAAAAAAGAAAAAAAAAATTGATGTTGTGACATATGCAATCAACCATGAATCTATCACTGCAATCAAGATAATAGGCACTATGAATCACTCCCCAAAGTTTAACAAATTATATACTTTAAACATATGCAGTTTATTGTCTGTCAACTATTATTTCATTAAATCTGTTTCAAAATGCTTCAAAGAAATAAAAAAGTAGTGTTTCATAAGGACATAAAAAGAAGAAAAAGTTGGTAAATTAGATTATATTAAAATTAAGAATCTCTCTAATCAAAAGATAGTATCGAGAGTGAAAAGACAAGCCATAGAATGGGATAAAATGCATGGATATATAAGACTCTTATTCAGAACATATAAAGAATTTCTACAAATCTATAAGGAAAAAAACAAACAATCCAGTAAAAAAAAAAAAGGGCAAAAGGCTTGAACAGGCACTTCACAAAAGAACTTATCTTTTTCTTTTTCTTTTTTTTTTTTTTTGAGACAGAGTCTCGCTCCGTTGCCCTGGCTAGAGTGAGTGCCGTGGCATTAGCCTAGCTCACAGCAACCTCAAACTCCTGGGCTCGGGCAATCCTACTGCCTCAGCCTCCCGAGTAGCTGGGACTACAGGCATGTGCCACCATGCCCGGCTAATTTTTTCTATATATATATTTTTAGTTGTCTGATTAATTTCTTTGTATTTTCAGTAGAGACGGGGTCTCGCTCTTGCTCAGGCTGGTCTCAAACTCCTGAGCTCAAACAATCCGCCCACCTCGGCCTCCCAGAGTGCTAGGATTACAGGCGTGAGCCACCGCGCCCGGCCACAAAGGAACTTATCTAAGCACCAACTAAGACAAAAAATTGCTGACTTTCATCAGCTATCAAAGAAATGTCAATTAAAACCACAGTGAGAAACCACTTCAGACCCATCAGAATGGTTAAAATGAAATAGAAATAATACACAAAGTTGGTGAGGTATAAAGCAAATGAAACTCTCCTATACTGCTGGTGGGAGTATAAACTGGTACAACCATTTTGGAAAACTGTTTGGAAAGAACTGCTAAAGCTGAACTCAGCAATTCTACTCCTAGGTATAAACCCAGCCAAAAAACCGATTGTGTACATATTGATCCAAAGGCATGTTTATAAAAGCCCTATTTATAATGGCCCCCAAATGGAAACAACTCAAAAGTCTATTGACAGTGGAATGGATAAAGAAATCATTATGTTTTTATAGATAGAATGCTACATAGCAACGAGACTAAAACTAGAATTACACACAACAGGGATAACTTTCACAAACACCGTGTTGAGCTAATCACCATGTTGATTTCATATTTTAAAAATTCAAAAATAGGAAAAACATATCTATGATATTAGAAGTCAAGATAGTGATAACCCTTGGAGAGTGGTAATGTTTGGAAGGGACATAAAAGAATCTTCGGAGGTACTGATAATGTCGTTTCTTGATTTGGATTTTAGCTACATGGGAATGTTTATTTTGTGAAAATGCATTAAGTTGTATATTTAAGATTTATGTACTTTTCTATATGCATATTATATTTTAATAAAACACTCATTAAAATTATTATATAATCTAAAAATCATGAAAGATCTAGAAGAAAATATATTCAGAAGTTTAGAATGGGGGAAGCCTTTCTAAGTAAGACACTTGAAAGCTATAAAATATATATATATAAAAATTTGACCTGAAAAAAGTTTTAAATAGCTATGTAGCAAAACCCACCATAAACAAAATACCAGGGAAAATACCTGCAAACATATGACAGACAAAGGGATAATTTCCTTAATTTCTGAAATGCTTGTACTAACCAATAAGTATGTCATCCAATAGAAAAATGGACAAGAATATAGATGATTCACAGACACAGAAAGACAAAAAGGTGCTTAAGTCCATTCACAATGAGAGATATTGTTTTGTTTTACTGATTGTCTAAATATAAAATATTGATAAATATAAAATTAAATGAATTAAAAAGTAAATAAATATAAATATTGTCAAGAATGTAGGAAAGAGACTCTCATATATTATCCATGTAAGTATAAATTGATTCATCTTTTTTGGATAACATTTTTTTATTTACCAATATCCATCAAAATCCAACATGTATATATCTTTTGACTCAATGATTCCACTGCTAGGAATTTATTTCATGAATATACCTTAAAAAGTCCATCAAAATACATTTATAAAGATGTTCTTTGTATTATTGTTTGTAATAGCAAAGACAAACAAACAAAAAACTTAAGACACCCTAAATATCCATTAATAGGAAATTAGCCAGACAAATTTATGGTACATATATGCAGGGGAATATCAGGCAGCCATAACCCAGAAAGTGGAAGGTCTGTATGTGCTGATCATGAAAGTTCTCCAAGATTCATTATGAAGGAAGAAAGTAAGATACAAAACAGCGTATGTAGTATGTTTTCTTTGGTGTACATAAAAAAGTGATATATATACAAACATATATACACAGATATGCATGTACACACAGAAACAGGCACAGTTACAAGCACACATAGGCAGATACATCATAAACTTATCTTCAGGAAAAATACAAAGAAAATTTATGCTGATTTACTCTGGAGAGAAATACTATAGAGTAAGTACAGTTTGGGGAGAGAAACTTTTTCTAGTATTTTTTTTCTCTAGTGTTTGAAATTTTTAGCCATATCGTTAATTTCTACTTTTTGAAATGCTCTTAGAAATTTCATGGGTAATGTAATTATGAGCCATTTTAATTCTCTTTGCTTGCCTGCTTTGAAAATAAAACCTTAAGAATGTTATATTAAATAACATTTTCAAATAATTTTTGATAACTCATAATTTTGAGTGAAAAAAGCATAAAGGAAAATAGAACATTTCTGTATAATATATTATGTGTATATAAATACACATACGAAATAAGAAAATGCCCTGAAATGTCAACAATAAATGAGAAACTTGCCCTTATGTAACAACCAGAGCAATATTGTATTAATATAGTATATAGAGACAGACTAGATACAGACACTCAGAATATCTGGAAAACAATGAATAAATGATGTTGAGGTGACTGGTTCCTGCTTGGGAAAAAAAGTAGATCTTATCATTCTATGTTTTGAGATAAGTGCCAGACAGATTGTTTTTATATATTTACAAGATGGTCATTGAATACCTGGAAGATTCATAGCAAATAGGACATCACCAAGGCACACGGCCAGCAGTTTGGCAAAAGTCAAACTAAAGGAGAAAATCCTACAAGTTGCAAGATAAAAGGAACAGCTAACTGACAAAGGAAAACCCATCGGACTAACAGTAGACTTCTCAGCAGAAACCTTACAAGCCAAAAGGGATTGGGGTCTCATTTTCAGTCTTCTTAAACAGAGTAACTGCCAGCCAAGAATTTTGTATCCTGCAAAACTAAGTTTCATAGATGAAGGACAAATAAAGTCTTTCCCAGATAACCAAACACTAAGGGAATTTGTCACTACTAGACTGACCTGCCCTACAGAGAATGTTTAAAAAGTGCTCTATACATGGAAAAGAATAATCAATATCCATCAACAGCTGCGAAGAAAATTAATTACCTAGGAATATACTTAACCAAGGATGTGAAAGATCTCAGGGAGAACTACAAAATACTGATGAAAGAAATCATAGATGACATAAGCAAATGGAAAAACATCCCACACTCATGGATTGGAAGAATCAACATTGTTAAAATGTCCATACCACCCGAAGTGATTTATAGATTCAATGCAATTCCCATTAAAATACCAATGTCATTTTTCACAGATCTAGAAAAAATAATCTTAAGCTTTATACAGAACCAAAAAAGAGCCCAAATATCCAAAGCAATCCTAAGCAAAAACAAACAAACAAACAAACAAACAGAAACAACCAAACAAACAAACAAAAAAATCTGGAGATATCACATTACCTGACTTCAAATTATACAACAAGGCCATAGTAACCAAAGCAGCATGGTATTGGTATAATGGTCGACATATAGACCAATGGAACAGAATACAGAACCCAGAAATGAAACCATATAACTACAACCCACTGATTTTTGACAAATAAGACAAAAACGTGTGCTGGGGAAAGGATACCCTATTTAATAAATGGTCCTGGGAAAACTGGATAGACACAAGCAAAAGAATAAAACTGGATCCCTACCTCTCACCATATATGAAAATTAACTCAAAATCGATTAAAGACTTAAATGTAAGACCTGAAACCATAAAACTCTAGAAGAAAACCTAGGAAAAACTCTTCTGGACATTGGTCTGGGCAAAGAATTTATGAGTAAGACCCCAAAGCAAATACAGCAACAACAAAAATAAATAAATGGGACTTAATTAAGCTAAAAAGTTTCTGCACAGAAAAGGAACTAATCAACAAAGTAAATAGACAACCTACATGATAGGGGAAAATATTCACACACTATTAATATACATCTGCCAAAGG
>RJWJ010032537.1:0-18470 GCA_004363605.1 Indri indri
GTTGGAACGCATTCTACTAAGCGAAGTATCCCAAGAATGGAAAAACAAGCACCACATGTACTCACCATCAAATTGGTAGTAACTGAACAACACATAAGTGTACATATAAGAATAACATCTATTGGATGTCGGGTAGGGAGGGAGGGGGGAAGGGGGAGGGGCGAGGGGGAGGAGGGGACGGATATATGCATACACAGAGAGTGCAATGCGCACCCTCCGAGAGATGGACACGCTTGGGACTGGGACTTGGGGGGAAGGGGGGTCAAGGGCAACATACGTAACCTAAACATCTGTACCCCTATAAACAACAAACAATAAAAAAAAAAAGAGCTGTATTCTCCCAGCATCAGCAGTATGTCAAGTTGCTTAGCTTTCCTTGGAGCAGCTCTAGTATTTCATTAATTCCAAACATTATTTCTTAATATAAGTTCCTAACATTTAAAAATAATATTTATAAATATGTTAATTAATGGGAATGATTACTTATTGAATTTCTAAGAGATAAGAATTATTCATAGTTTTTTTCTGGATAAACACAAGGGCTGGACTATATTAACTGCTATACACATTTTATGCTGTTATTTTCTGTTACTCATAATTTTTCTAGGAAAAATAAAAGGGAATTAAAGTGGAACAGCCAAAAAAAAAAAAAAAAAGAAAGATATGTTGGCTAGAGGATTGCTTGAGTCCAGGAGTTTGAGATCAGCCTGAGCAAGAGCAAGATCCTGTCCCTACAAAAAATAGAAAAATTAGCCAAGCGTAGTGGTGCGACTCTTTAGTTCCACTACTGGGGAGACTGAGGCAAGAGGATCGCTGGAGCCCAGGAGTTTGAGGTGGCAGTGAGCTATGAAGACACCACTGCACTCTAGTCGGGGTGACGGTGTGAGACTCTGTCTCAAAAAAAAAAAATGAAAAGGGAGGAGAGAAGAAGGGAGGGGAGGGGAGAGGAAAGGAAAAAGGAAGGAAGGAAAAAAGCGAGAAAGAATAGAACAAAAGGTAACATGGGAAAGAAAAAGACTATCATTGTAGAAGGTTACAGCCATACTGCTCTGCTAATTCCCACTCACTCTTCAAGGCTCACTTTTGGCATTACTATGTGGGAAGCTCTCTTTCCTTCCTTTCCATCTGGGTGACCAGTCTCTCTTAATGAATTTAGGTGCATAGAATTATAATAGCGAGGGCTGTTTCTTTTATTTTAATCTTGAAATTAAGAAGGAAATATGGGTGTTACCTGAACCTCTCCCACCTGTTTTGCGTCTGTGCTCCTCACTGGAAATAAGAGCAGGGACAATGTCAGTCTTGGTCACTGTTAAATGCCCAGTTTTCTGCCTGGCACACGGGAGATGTCCAGCAGCTATTGGTGATTTGAGGAATGCATCAGGGATCGTGACCCTTTGGTGTTGTTGCAAAATGGCAAATTACTGTAATCTATCTGGCTCCATATTACTTCTTAGAGATAAAAGCAAATACATGCTGTAATTTTCACTAGAGTTACATTTCACTAACTGGCGACAATATCAAAGTTGAAAAAATGTTAAGGTCTTTCTGTTAAAAAGCTATTTTCCCTGATTCAAGCGCGGCATCTAATGACAATGTTCCCACCTAAATCTAAGTCTTCACAGCTTATGTCAAACTCAGTTTAGGGATTGGAGCAGGAAGTGAGAAATCCAAGCTGAACTCAGAAGAAGTCTGTGAGCTCGAAAGAAAGTGTTACCTTGGCCCAGGGCAGTGGCTCACACTTGTAATCTCAGCAGTTTGAGAGGCCGAGGCAGGAGGATTGCTTGAGGCCAGGAGTTCAAGACCAGCCTGAGCAACATAGTGAGACCCACTCCCCCAAACCCCGTCTCTACAAAAAATTTAAAAATTAGCCAGGTGTGGTGTGCACACCTGTAGTCCCAGCTACTCGGGAGGCTGAGGCAGAAGCATTGCTTGAGCCCAGGAGTTTGAGGTTGCTGTGAGCTATGATGATGCCACTGCACTCCAGCCTGGGTGACAGAGTGAGACCCTGTCCAAAAAATAATAGTAATAATTAAGAAATAATTTTAAAAATATGTTACTTCTCTGTGGCTGTGAAAGTTAAAAAACACCACTTGCAGTGTCCAAGCTAATGTGTGTTTTTTACTTTCCTCTGAATTATTTTGCATCACTGTGGCTGAGATGCGTCATCGACAACTTTTGGTTCCTCTTCACCTCTGACTCCAGACCTACTTCTCCAATGTCTCCTGTCTCTTTACTGCTATTTTTCTTTCATTCCTAATTCCACAGCCCTAGTCCAGTTTTCCCACATTTTACAATGAACTCCCGCCTCCGACATGGGGCTGGAAAATCCAGTTTGCCTCGAGGATTTTCTTCCCAAAGGGTCACAGATTAAGAAATATGTCACCATACAAGTAGAAGTACCGTTCGATCCAGCAATCCCATTACTGGGCATCTACCCAAAAGAACAAATGATGCTCTCTAAGAAAGACACCTGCATCCGAATGTTTATAGCAGCACAATTCATAATTGCAAAGATGTGGAAACAACCCAAGTGTCCATCAATACATGAGTGGATTAATAAAATGTGGTATATGTATACCATGGAGTACTATTCAGCTTTAAGAAACAATGGTGATACAGCACCTCTTGTGTCCTCCTGGATAGAGCTGGAACCCATTCTACTAAGTGAAGTATCCCAAGAATGGAAAAACAAGCACCACATGTACTCACCATCAAATTGGTATTAACTGATCAACACATAAGTGTACATATAAGAATAACATTTATTGGATGTCGGCCAGGGGTGGGGTGGTGGGAGGAGGGGACAGGTATATGCATACACAAAGAGTGCAATGCACACCATCCGAGAGATGGACACACTTGAAACTCGGACTTGGGGTGGGGGAGCAAGGGCAACATATGTAACCTAAACATCTGTACCCCCATAATACGCTGAAATAAAAAAAAAAAAAGAAATGTGTCACCATCCTCTTTGGGAATCTTCACTGAATTTCCAGAATATTCAGGATCAGGTCTCCACTCTATGATGTGTCTTTCAAAATTCTCTGTGACAGGGCCCCATTTGCCTGTGCCAGACAAGCCCTGTTCCCAGGCTACCTAAATGTCGAACGCTCGGGGAGTATTCTCTCTCTTATCAATCCAGCACAGGCCTCCATGTTCAAGGTCTTGGCTCAAGCTCATCCTTCTCTTTTGCTAATTTCTGCCCACTGTTCAAGACTCAGCCTCGGCGTCACCATCCAGGAAGCCCCCTCTATTTCTTTTCTAACTGGGTGATCCTCCTCTCTTCTGAATTATGTGAGCATAATTATAGCAGTGAGGGGTATTCCTTTTATTTTAATCTTGGAATTATAAAGGGTTGGGGAGTGTTGCCTGAACCTCTCACAGCTGTTTGTCTATTTTTACCTATCAACATTCTGCTTATCTGTCAAGGCTGTTCGTAGCTGAACAAAAGGCGCTGGGAAGCCTTTTCCAGACCCTTGGCTCTTCCTTCTTCGGTCTTCCCGCAGCTCTTCTGTCATCATGCTCAGTGTGGCTGTGTGGTTTGCAAGTTTCTCTCCTCTACCAGTTAAGGCAAAGCTAGAGTGTGAATGTCCTTGCTCCCAGCCCAGTGCTCCTACAACAGCTGCTGGTGATTGCTAACTTACGGCTTTGTTCTCTCCTGACTGCCCAGATACACTAGCCGCTAAGTGCTTTGTCAGCAGAGCAGCACATCCTTAGAGGCAAACGCTAGATTGGCCACCCTGATTGGATGGAACAAGAACATGGAACCATCCCAGGAGAAGATACTCTAAATTGAACTTTTCTCTGCAGACTTTCTATACATATAATTTTGACTTTTGTACTGTCCAGTGTATCAGGATTTTTTTTATGGGTCACGCTTTCGGTATTGTTAGGGTGTGAAGTCCATATGCAGGGGGAGAAAGAATTCTCAGACAGTGATTAGGATATGCAAAAGTAAAAGTTATTTATTTTCCAGAGAGAGAGAGAGAGAGGCCATGACACACAGAGGGGGCAAATTAATGTCGGGTGGCAAGGAAAGTTGTTTGGTGCTTTTAAAGGGTAGAAATTGTTTTTTTCTTCTCTGTTTCAGGGGACTGATAACAAAAGCAGCTGTGAAGCTGCTGGGTTGGCTTTTTCTGCTTCTCACATACCAGATTGATAGCAGAAATTAGTTTCTTCTTTCTTCTTGATAGCAGGAGGCATCTGGTGCTGTCTCTTCTTGAGGAAGCAGAGGAAGCTCGCAGTCCCACTGTGCACTCAGGAACTTTTTCAAGGCTGAGAAAGAACTCAGAGACGACAAGTTAGGCCACACGTGTTTTAACTAAACAAAGGGCAGTTGTGTTGTGAGTTTATTTCTCTTGCTTTCTGTTTGGCAGTTTATTTTCTTCTGTTAGATAGGTTATCAGTAAGACCACCTTTCAGGTATCATATCTAAAACTCTTTGCCTAACCTAAGGTCACAAAGATCTTCTCCTATGTTTTCTTCTACAGGTTTTATGTTTTTTTATTTTACTTACAGGTCTATGATCTGTTTAAATTAACTTTTGTGTAAAGCGTGAAGTTGAGGTTTGTCCTTTTTTTGTTTCTTTCTTTTTTGGTTTTGTATATGGACATCCAATCGTTCTAGCATCATTTATTGAAAAGACAATCTTTTCTCCATTGAAATGACTTTGCACTTTATTAAAAATTCGTTGACTAGAGGAGGATTCTGGGAAGATGGCAGAGTAGGAAGCACCAGGAATCTGTCCCCAGCTAGACAATAATTGCACTGGCAGAATCTGTCTGATATAACTATTTCAGAACTCTGGAGTCTATTGAAGGCCTGCAACTTCCAGGGGAAGGCCCGGATGGTAAGTTGCAGTTCATTTCAGTCAATATCAGCTCTTAGCACAGTGGCAGGTACCCATCCCACACTGCTCAGCCCCATGGCAGGCAGGGGATGATAGGCCCTGTAAGGGAAACCGCATCAAGGCATAGCATAATGAAATTATAGAAATTTCCAGGAAATACTCTTCTAGACATTGGTCCAGGCAAAGAATTTGTGAAGAAGACCCCAAAGGCAATCACAGCAACAACAAAAATAAATAAATGGGACCTGATCAAATTAAAAAGCTTCTGTACAGCCAAAGAAACTGTCACAAGAGCAAACAGACAACCTACAGAATAGGAGAAAATTTTTGCATGCTACAAATCCAATAAAGGGCTGATAACCAGAATCTACTTAGAACTCAGGAAAATCAAAAAGAAAAAATCAAACAACCCTATCAAAAAGTGGGCAAAGGACATGAACAGAAACTTTTCAAAAGAAGACAGAATAATGGCCAAAAAAAACCATATGAAAAAATGCTCAACATCTCTAATCATCAAGGAAATGCAAATCAAAACCACAATGAGATATCACTTATCTCCAGTGAGAATGGCCTTATCAAAAAGTCCCAAAACAATAAATGTTGGCGTGGATGCAGAGAGACAGGAATGCTCATACACTGCTGGTGGGACTGCAAACTAGTGCAACCTCTGTGGAAAGCAATATGGAGATACCTTAAAGAGACACAAGCAGAATTACCATTCAATCCAGCAATCCCATTACTGGGCATCTACCCAAAAGAACAAAAGACACTCTATGAAAAAGACACCTGCACCCGAATGTTTATAGCAGCACAATTCACAATTTCAAAGATGTGGAAATAACCCAAGTGTCCATCAATACATGAGTGGATTAATAAAATGTGGTATATGTATACCATGGAGTACTATTCAGCTTTAAGAAACAATGGTGATATAGCACCTCTTGTATTCTCCTGGACAGAGCTGGAATGCATTCTACTAAGTGAAGTATCCCAAGAATGGAAAAACAAGCACCACATGTACTCACCATCGAATTGGTATTAACTGATCAACACATAAGTGCACACACATATAAGAATAACATCTATTGGATGTTGGGCAGGGCAGAGGGGGGAGGGGGAGGTTGGGACGGGTATATGCATACACAAAGAGTGCAATGCGCACCACCACAGGGATGGACACGCTTGAAGCTCGGACTTGCGGGGGTAGGGGGGGCAAGGGCAACATATGTAACCTAAACATCCGTACCCCCATAATATGCTGAAATAAAAAAAAAAGCATAGGGCATGTCAGAAGGATAAAGGAGCCAACATAAAGGAGCTTCCAATAGCCAAAGCTGGAAATCTGAGCAAGAAAGTAATCAATTATAGCATTGGCTTATAACCCACGAATAAAACAAATGTCCATGAGTCCAAACTGATGCAAATACAAGAACTGAATAAATTAATAAACAGGATATATGGGACAAATAATTTGAAGAATTCCAAATAATTTGTGTAGCTACTTCCCCTTCCAGGGGGTGATAGTTACCATCCTACTCCACCCAAGGTTTATGTGTGTGCGCGCGCACGCACGTGCATGTTTAGTGACTTGCCTCCAAAGAGTAAAGTATGGGAAAGGGAGAAAAGGTAACTTTACGGTGGAGAAATTTGGCAAACACTCACCAGGTGATCAAGGTTAATATTTTCGGTGCTGACTCATGTTCACAGCATGTGCCCCTGAGATGAAGTGATAAGAAGGCCATCTTACTTCTGTGGCATTCTTCCCCAAATCCAAAGCCCCAGTCTAGTAATAAGAAAGATATCAAACAAACCCAAATTGAAGGACATTCTATCAAACACCTGACCAGTACTCCTCGAAACTGTCAAGGTCATCAAAAACAAGGAAAATTTGAGAAATTGTCACAGTCTAGAGGAGGCCGAGAAGACACGACAACCAAATGTAATACAGCATCCTGGATGGAATCCTGTAACAGAGAAAGGGCGTCATTTATAAGCTAGCGAAATTTGGATGAAGTGTGTAGTTGAGTTAACCGTAATGTACCAATGTTGTTTCCTTAGCTGTGACAAACATACAGCAATGTAGGATGTTAACAACAGGGAAGTCTAGGTGAGGGTTATATGGGAACTCTCTGTACTATATTTGGAACTTTTCTATAAATCTAAAATTATTCTGGGCCGGGCGCGGTGGCTCATGCCTGTAATCCTAGCACTCTGGGAGGCCGAGGAAGGAGGATCGTTTGAGCTCAGGAGTTCGAGACCAGCCTGAGCAAGAGTGAGACCTCGTCTCTACTAAAAATAGAAAGAAAGTAGCTGGACAACTAAAAATATATAGAAAAAATTAGCCGGGCATGGTGGCGCATGCCTGTAGTCCCAGCTACTTGGGAGGCTGAGGCAGGAGAATCGCTTGAGCCCAGGAGTTTGAGGTTGCTGTGAGCTAGGCTGACACCACGGCACTGTAGCCCGGGCAACACAGTGAGACCCTGTCTCTAAAAAAAATAAATAAATAAAAAATAAAACTATTCTACACAGAAAGTTTATTTAACCATTTTTAGAAGGTTCTTTTCCATCTTGCAAGATGGCACGTGAAAAAGTTGAGAAGCTGGATACTAAGGAGAAGAAATCTGAAGCCAAGAAAGTTGATGCCAGTGGCAAGGTTAAAAAGGGCAACCTCAAGGCTAAAAAGCCCAAGGAGGGGAAGCCCCACCCCCTGCAGCTGAAATCCTGTCCTTGTCAGAGGAACTGGCAGATATGCCTGGTCTGCCATGTATTCCAGAAAGGCGATGTGCAAGAGGAAGTCCTCGGCCGCTGAATCCAGGATTGAAAAGAAAAAGGGGAAGGTTCTTGCCACTGTCACAAAACCAATTGGTGGTGACAAGAATGGCGGTAGCCAGGAAGTTAAATAAACTTTGCAAAATGCCTAAATATTATCCTACTGAGGATGTGCTGTTAACCATGGCAAAAAAAAAAAAAAAAAAAAAAAAACACAAAAAACCCTTAGGTCAGCATGTGAAAAAACCATGAGCTAGCATCCCTCCTGGGACCATTCTGACCCTCCTCACTGGGTGCCACAGAGGCAAGAGGGTGGTTTCCCTGAAGCAGCTGAGCAGTGGCTTGTCACCTGTGATTGTACCTCTGGTCCTCAATCAAGTTCTTCTGTGAAGAACACACCAGAAGTTTGTCATTGTCACCTCCGCGAACATTGATATCAGCAATGTGAAAATCCCCAAACGTCTTACCCATGCTTACCTCCAAGAAGAAGCTGTGGGAGACCGGACACCATCAAGGTGAGATCTTTGACGCAGAGAAAGAGAAATACAAGATTACAGAGCGGTACAAGGTTGATCAGAAACTGTGGCCTCGCAAGTTTTACCAAAAATCAAAGCTATTCTTCAGCTCCAGGGCTACCTGCAGTCTGTGTTTACCCTGACAAATAGAGTTTATGTTCCCAGTGACCACAGCTGTAATAGTTTGAGCGACACAATAAATACTGATAGCATTGAAAGATAACCTACAGAATAAAATAAATATCTGTGAGTCCATCCTGATATAAGTAAAAAAGTTTGAATAAATAAATGAGAGAGAAGGGACATCTTTTTCTTATAAAAGAGCTCCAATTAATAAATGTAGAAGGAATGAGAAAATACAAAATCGTTAGTGGGCAAGCATCATTGTAATAATTGTCATAAGCAAGATCTACCAATGGATGCTAAAATTAGTGGGGAAAGTTTGAATAGAAACAGGATATTTGCATAGTCTCAAAGTATCTCCTCCAAGATATTTATTAAATACAACAGGAAAAATAGAAACTTTAAAGTGGAGAAACTGGCAGACATTAACCAAACGATCAAGGTTAACGTCGATATCTCGTACCTCCTAGTAAGATGCTCTGAGAAGGACACTTCTGTGGTGTCCGTGTTAAGACGCATAACATCAATCGAATCATGAGAAATGTCAGACAAACCTAAATTGAGAGACATTCTACAAAATACCTGAACTGTAGTCTTCAAAAGTGTCAAGGTCATAAAAGATAAGGAAAGACAGAAACAAAACACTGGAGGAGACCCTGAAACAGAAAAAAATATTAGTGGAAAAACTGGTGAAATTTGCATTAGATCTATAGTTTATTTAATAGTACTGTGCCATGGGGGGACAGGGGCTCTGATGGGGAGAGTGGGTCTGGAGTGAAGGGCCCCTGCTGGGTGGGGGGGGGTGGCATCTCTTTGGCTATGGCGGCTCCCACCCTGACCTCACCCTCGAACACTCCGCAGGGAGCTGCCTCCCTCTCCCCTAGGCCGTGGGGCTGGATCCTCCACATCCCCCGTCTCCTGCATCAGCAGAGTCACATTTTCCACTGAAATCCACAGCGCTCTGGATGTGGTGACGTCAGCCATGTGGTGCTCACTCTCAGCGGAGAATCCTGATCTGTCTCCAGGGCAGCAAGGCCAGAATCTGCCACTTCCCGTGACTCACCTGCCCTTTCCCTGAGGCCTTGGGGACAGACACCAGGTACCTCATTTAATTTTCACTGCAACCCTGTCAGTTGGGTGGCAATGATTATCATTAATAGCAGCAGCTAAAGCAGGTGAAACACAGTGACGCTAAGTTATTTGCCCCCAAGGTCACACTGCAAGCAAATAGAAGTTCAGGGCAATATACAAGCCAAGGTCTGCTGGCTCTAAAGTGCCCACACTCAGATGCTCTGCCATACGGAATCCCATACAGAGTCAGTTCCCAATAAACGGTGTTTCTATTTTCCATTGTCTTCTAAGGGCTCCAGCTGAGGGCTGACAATATCTCATGCACACAAACTGAGCTTTTGCACATTTTGGTGCACATCCAAGGAAACCTACGTAGCCCTCCCTCTTCTGACAAAGATGAAAAACTCAAACTTATCTTCCCTGTCCTCTTCTTGGACACTGAAAATCAGGTGTGCATCAGGTCCACCAATAACTGACCAACTCAGGACTGTTGATATTTGGTCACCTTGGGTCCCAAATCCCTGGGACCATGCCCCTGATTCCTCTGGCTGCCAATCACTGACCAGCAGAAGCCACCCATGGCTGGACTACAGAGACTGCCAGAGGACACCTCAAAGTCCCCCAGTCACTGCCCAGTCACAGCCCAGACTCCTCATATCATTAATCCACAGTGATGGCCAATTACTATGTCCCGGAGAGGACCCTTAGCCACCTTCCATGAGAACCTCAAATAATGCCCAACACAGGCAGCCCAATACCATGCCCCCAGCAGGTTTCCAATCATTGTTCTTCCCAGACTGCCAATTACTGATCCATATAATGTCTGAAACCGACTCACGGAGAGGCCAAACACTGACCATTCCTAAAGCATGTTATGGCTCCCATTCCAGAAACCAACCCAGTGCCCTTCATGAATGTTCATAGCAACTTTATTCATAATAACCCCGAAATATTCATCGGCAGGTGACTGAATAAATAACCTGTGGTACATCCATACAATAGAATAATACTCAGCAATAAAAAGGAACAAAAAATTGATATATGCAACAGCATAGAGGAATCTCAAAAACAATCTGCTGAATAAAGCTGGAAAGAAGAGAGTACATATTGTAAGATTTCCATTTTCATGAAGTTCTGGAACAAGCAAAGCTAATCTATAGTGATAGAAGTCAGAATAACAGTTACCATTGGGTGAGGGGGGATTGATGGGGAAGAGACTATAATGAAACTTCCTGGAGTGGCAGCAATATCTTGGTGGAGGTGGGGGTTACTTACATGAGCCTACACATTTGTGAAAACTCAACCCACTGTACACCTAAGATGGAAGAATTTTGTTGCAGGTAACTTATACTTCAATAAAGAAAACATGGCCAGTGTGGTAGCTCACATCTGTAATCCCAGTGCTTTGGGAGGCCAAAGTGGGAGAATCGCTTGAGGCCAGGAGTTTGGGACCAGCCTGGGTAACATAGCGAGATCTCATCTCTACAAAAAATTTAAAGATTAGCTGGATGTGGTGGCACACGCCTGTAGTCCCAGCTACTTAGGAGGCTGAGGCAGGAGGGTCGCTTGAGCCCAGGAGTTGCAGGTTGCTGTGAGCTATGATGATGCCACTGCATTCCATCCCAGGTGACAGAGTGAGACTGTCTCTAAAATGAGAGGGGGAGGGGGGCACTGACTGTGGGAATGTGTATTTGGGATCAGTTTGTACCAGCAAAATAGTTACTTGCATGCTTATCTGTGTAAAATGCACCAGGACACTGACTCTTGGGAAAGATCTGCTGGGAACCAGATAAAGAGGGAAATCATAGGAAGAGACTGACAAACAGCCCCCACTGCTCCACCCTATTGCAGCCCTCCCTCCCTGAGCGGGGATTTTCCTTGCACACGAACCAAGTAAGTCGTGGGGAATTATGCACCTCAAAGAGTCCATGAAATGAAATGACCTCTTGGAAACTGTGGGAGACTTTCTAACTTCATTCATTCGGCACATACAGTACTGGTTCAGGTACTGCAGTGACAGGTTGACTCTCTTCTGTACCCAGGAAGTTACTGGTATGTCCCCAAGCCTCTCAGGTGGGACTTCAGCCAGGCAGAGGGCCACAGGGGAGGATCTCTGCAGGGGCTAAGATTAGAAAAGCAAAAACAATCTGTGAAACCATTGATATGCTCGGGAAAAACAGACCTATCCTTTTTGGTTTTTTTGTTTTGTTTTGGTTTGGGTTTTTTTGAGACAAGGTTTCACTGTGTTGCCCAGTTAGTCTCAAACTCCAGGGCTCAATCTATCCTCCCACCTCAGCCTCCCGAGCAAACCTATGCTTCTTTGAAAAGATATAGGCTGGTATTATTCTGAGGTAAATTCTGTGTTCTAAGTTTTTTTTAACCTTTTCTTTTATTGAGGCATAAAATACACAGTAAAGTGTACAATGTGCTCAAATAGGATAAACACGAGTTTTGTCAACTCACTCACATCGGGATATATTAATAGAATATTTCTCCAGAAGTCTCCCTCATGCCCCTTCTTGGTCTATATACTACCTCCCACCCCAGGTGACCACTGACCTGTCTGTCCCTAGAGGCTAGATTTGCCTGTTCTAGAGTTTCCGGTAATCATACGGTACAGAGCCGTGCGTATTGAGTCACGTAATCATGCAGTATGGAGTATTCTGTGTCTGCCTTCTTTCACCCAACATAACGCCTTTGAAATTCATCCATGTCGCATCAGTCAGCAGTTTTGCTTCTTTCTATTGCTGAGTAATAACCCATTGTACAGATGTATCACAATTTGTTCACCCATTTATAAGTTGATAGATATTTGGATTGTTTCCTGGTTTTCCTTATTATGAATGAATTCTAAGATTTACCAGACACATTATAACCCCATCATCAACTTCTTTCTTGTATTATAGATGGTCAAGGAGAGAAAACAGGAAGCCCTGAAGTCACAAAAAGACAAAAAAAAAAGTACAACTTGGAAAGGGGTATGTTTGTGAAGCTGGCTTGTGGTCCTCTGGCTAACACAGGGGAGCTAGCAAAACAAACAAACATGGTTCAACGGGGACTTTTTTTTACCAGCCTCAGGAAAGCAGAGTGGGGGCTTTCCTGAACAGATCCCCCAAATCAAGTGCCAGAGTGAAGGGATTTCTACACCCCCAAAAGCAGGGCTGTAGTGAATTCCTAAGATTGAATGTTGCCTCGGCATCCATTTTGAATGTAAGTTGGACTTTCTCCTACCAGAGGCAGGGCTCAGTCACCCTTGACAGTATCCAGTTCACCTTCTCCCAGTTCCTCAGAGTGGTCAATCCAGATACCTGCCTTAAACAACTGCCTCCTGGTGACCTCCTCCCTAGGGGACAGCTAGATACAACCTACTTGACTCACCCCTCTGACCCCCGCACCCCGCATGAGCTGCACAGACATGCTGTAGCAACCACCTCTCAGTCACATCATGAGCCCATGGAACCAGCTTGCTCTAAACCCATGAATTATTACTCTCTCTGGGAAACCCACCTAGTAATGCCCTGGACCCCAATAAAGATTCAGCCCACAGGTCTCGCTCTCTCTGGCAGAGTGTGCATTTCCTGGATGGCTTCCCCTTGCCATTGTCCTTGAGAGGCATGCTGGCTGCCTTCTTCTCTGGAATCTGTAAGCTGCTTCTGTTATTTCATGTGTTTTGTTGAGTTGCCTTTTCTGTGTCTCACCTGACCAACACACCCAAACCTAACTTCTTTCCCAGTCAGGGCTCTCCTAGGTAGTGGCTATCTCGGTAGGAATAAACTGGGCTCAGGTCAGGCAAGAGCCACAAGGACGTCTGCCAGTGTAAACAAGTTTCCTGTGAGAGGGACACTGGGTCGCGGGTCAGACACTTAGGCATTAGGCTGTCTGCCAGAATAAAAAAGTATCCCCAAAAAGGCATGTTGTAAACATCCACAACCATATCCCCAGAGCCACTTTGGGGCAGGGCTAAGGTTTATGACCACTCCCAGGAAGAGACTTCAAGACCAAATTAGGAAAAAAAAAAATACAAGGGCTTCTCAATGATACATTATGATTGAGCCAGTCAGGGCGAGATCTTAAGCCCAGTTTCTTGTTCAGCTGATGAGAATAAACAATGTTAAGAAATGGCAAAGGAGCTGAGGGCCTAGGCATGAGGACTTGAGGTCCCAATCAGGGCATGTTTGTGTCTAACCTTTCCCAGGGCGCATGGGGCATATCTCGTGGAGGTGGCAGTGAGGAGAGAAATTTGAAGTACCTCATCATACATTACTGGCCACAAGCAAAAACTGTATTCAAATTCTGCTGTGATAAATATGTCATTCCTGTTGTACATACTGTGAAAACTTAATGTCAAAACTCTTTGGACTTGCGTGGTGGCTCATGCCTGTAATGCTAGCACTCTGGGAGACCGAGGCGGGAGTTCAAGACCAGCCTGAGCAAAAGCAAGACCCCATCTCTACTAAAAATAGAAAAATTAGCTGGGCATGGTAGTTCACACCTGTATTCCCAGCTACTCAGAAGGCTGAGGCAGAAGGATCACTTGAGCCCAGGCGTTTGAGGTTGCAGTGAGCTAGGCTGACGCCACGGCACTCTAGTCCGGGCGACAGAGCAAGACTGTCTCAAAAAAAGCTCTGTTTTCAATGGCCTAGGACACTCACAAGTCCCCCACAGAAGAGCAGAGACTTGCTGGGCACCTAGAAGGGTACAGGGACTTTGGAAGGGAGATTCCCCCGAAACCTTGTCTTCTGATCTAGGCAGAAGCAGCTAGGGAAGCGATGGGGGGAAGCCTTCCCCACTACATCCCCAAGGGGCAGGGATTTTTATTGCCATTTCACTGATCAGAAAACTATGGCTTAGAGAGTTTCATTCAACATGCCTGAGTTCATATAAATTCTGCGGTAGAGCCAAGTTTCCAACCCAGAGTTCTAGGCCCCAACTCCTTGTCTTTGACCCGCCAATGGTATCTATAAGTGCCGTAGTGATACCTGAAGGTGCTGACTAGAGACATAAAATCTGAGTTGTCCCTCTACACACTAGCAAGTGTAGTGATAGCTGAGATGGGTCATATGTGGTGTCACAATAGAGTTCTCATTTTTTCTCCTAGTAGTTCTATCAACTTTTGTCTTGTATGTTTTGAGGCCATTATGTATTACATGCATATGATTTTAGCACTAAAACTTCTTAGTGAATTGAACTTTTAAACATTATGTATTCTCTTTATTTTTCATATTTTTAACCTTAAAGTCTATTTTGTCTGCTATTAATATAACTACACCATCCTTTGACTTTCAACTTTTCTGTTCTTATCCTTCAGATGTCTCCTATAAACAGACTCTAACTTACATTTTTTAATCCAGTGACAATATTTTTCTTTTAGCTGATGAGTTTAGTCTATCACATTTATTATGATTATTAACATATTTGGATTTATTTCTGTCTTACTGCATATTTTCTATTTGTCCTTTTTTTTTCTATTTTAGTTTGTTTGTTTCTTCCTTTCTAGCCTTTCTGTTTTGTTGGTCAAAATTTTTTGTTCTTATTTTTTTCTCATTCCATTTTCCCCTGCTCTAACTAGTAAGTTGTTTGTTCTACGTCTATTCTTGTAAAGGCTACTTGAAATTTTGAAATTTATTTTTTATTTCAGCATATTATGGGGGTACAAATGTTTAGGTTACGTATATTGCCCTTGCCCCGCCCAAGTCAGAGGTTCAAACGTGTCCATCCCCCAGACGGTGCGCACCACACCCACTCGGTGTGTATATACCCATCCCCTCCTCCCCCTCCCATCCACCCGACACCGGATGAATGTTACTACTATATGTGCACTTAAGTGTTCATCAGTTAAAACCAATTTGATGGTGAGTACATGTGGTGCTTATTTACTCATTCTTGGGATACTTCCCTTAGTAGAATGGGTTCCAGCTCTATCCAGGATAATACAAGAAGTGCTAGATCACCATTGTTTTTTGTGGCTGAGTAGAACTCCATGGTATACATATACCACATTTTATTGATCCACTCATGTGTTGATGAGCACTTGGGTTGTTTCCACATCTTTGCAATTGTGGATTGTGCTGCTATAAACATTCGAGTGCAGAGGCTACTTGAACTTTTAAGCATTTATAACCACATAAACATTTGTGAATAATTTTGCCCATATCAAAATGGTACAAAAGACTAGAAAATCTTAAATTCTATGGTAACTTTTCACCTGTTTACAAAAGGCACAACAAAAACCTAAAGTCACAGAAAGGTTAAAAGAATGAAAAAAGTAAACATGGTTAAAATGATAAATTTTGTTATGTATATTTTACAATAAAAAAAAGAATCAATGGCTGGGCATGGTGGCGCATGCCTGTAGTCCCAACTACTAGGGAGGCTGAGGCAGGAGGATTGCTTGAGCCCAGGAGTTGGAGGCTGCAGTGAACTGTGATGACACCATTGCCCTCTAGCCTGGCTAGGCAACGGAGTGAGACTCTGTCTCAAAAAAATTAAAAAGTTGAAAAGATATACCAAATAAAAACTAACCCACAAAACTAATAGTTAATATTAGACAAAATGGGCTTTATGGGCAAAAAAGAAATGCTGTTTATCCTGTCTTCAATTCCTATCCTTCCACTTTCTCTACACTCCAATTAAGATTTTGCCCCTCTCACTATTGAATCGGCCTTTCACAAAGTCACCAATGACCTTTGTGATGTGAAATCCAAAGGTAACTCTTCATCTTACCTGACTTATCAGCATTTGATACAGTTGAACCCTCTCTTTTTTTTTTAAGAAACGGGTCTCAGAGTCTCACTCTGTCATCCAGACTGGAGTGCAGTACCATGATCGTAACTCACTGCAACCTCCAATTTCTGGCCTCAAGTGATCCTCCTGCCTCAGCCTCCCCAGTAGCTAGGATTACAGGTGCACGCCACCACGTCTGGCTAATTTTTTTTATTTTTTGTAGAGTGAGACCCTGTCTCAAAAAAAAAATTCTAAATATGATAGCCATAATAATGATCCTTTAAAAACATAAGTGATATCATTGATATCTCTGCTCAAAGCCGTCTAACGCATCCCACCTCATTGAAAGTAAAAGGCAAAGTACTTACGATGGCCTTTAAAGACTTACATGATCAGGACCCGCTACATCTCTGATTTTACCTTCTTCCATTCTTGCCTCCGTTTGCTCAACTTCAGGCTCACTGGCCTCCCTAACCCCATGCACAGCTTCAGAGCCTTTGCTCTCTCTCAACTCACTTGGGTCTCTTTTCAAATATTCCTTAACTGAGAGGTTTTCATTATCAACCCTCTACAGAATGGAAACCCCATCCTCCACTCTCTATCTCCTTGTGCATGCTCTCCCATCACACTTGATTATTGGTTTACCATCGATCTTCTCCCACCCCACCCCACCCCACCTCACTCCAGCCACTAGAACGTAAGCACCATGAAGACAAGGACTTTGCTTCACTGCTGTGGACCCATTGCTTTGAACAGTGCCGGGCACAAAGGGATTGTTCAACAAATTGCACACTGGTTAAGAGTATGGACTATGGGGCTAGAAATCCAGCTAGGATCCAAATCTGGGATGAACCACTTAGTAGAGTGGCCTCGGTCAAGCTGCCTGAACTTTCTCAGCCTGATTTTCCTCATCTGTAAAATGAGGATCACAATAGTATTTACTAGGGTATTTTGAGAGGATTCAATGAAATAATATATGGAAAGCCCCTGGAACAGTACCTGGCAAATGCTTTGTTCTATGAATGAATGAAAAGTCATTGTTAGTGCAAAAAGATGATTGCTATATGAGAATAAAAGGAACATTAACCAGAAAGAAATAAAATGTCTAAATTTCTATGTACTTAGTAATATCACCTCAAAAAATAAAGAAAAATATGTCAGGATTATTTAAAGGAGGATTATTTAAAGGAGAATTTAACCATCCACAATCATTTGAGAAGATTTTAACATATATCTGGCAGTAAATGACAAGTTGAAATAAAAAATTCAATAGTACATAGGGGACTTGAAAATAGATTTAGTAAGCACAAATGAATCCACATATATATGAAAACTTGTACTAACAATTACAGAATATACCACTTTATCCAACCACACATGGAAAATTTTTCAGTTTTATTTTATTTTTGACTGACACATTTTGACATGTATTAATTGTACATATTTATGGGGTACAGTGTGATGTTTTGATACGTGTATGCCTTGTGTAATGATCAAATCAGGGTAGTTAGCATATCTATCACCTCAAAGAGTTATTATTTCTTTGTGGTGAGAACATTCCAAATGCTCTCTTCCAGCTGTGGGGAGGAGCTGCAAAGTAGCTGGGTGTGGTGGTGCGTGCCTGCAATCCCAGCTACTCTGGAGGCTGAGGCAGGAAGGAGGATTGCTTGAGTCCAGGAGTTCAAGACTAGGAGTATTTCTGTGTAGTCCCTTCCTACCCACAAGCAGCCCAGAGACTTGGCATAATTGAATATTGATCCTTACCTTAATTACATCTTCAAAGACCCTTCTTCCAAATATGATTACATGCTGAGATTCCAGGTGCTCATATATTTTGGGAGCCGCTATTCAACCCACTACACAGATATAAGATAATAAGGACACTGACCTAAATTTGAATCAGAAGTATCAATTATAAAGATGCATTCATAACTTTGATAAGCAGAAAATCAGCAGACTAATTAATAAGCATACATTTCTGCTATGCATTAAACCCTATGGTTATTACATTGTATGTCCTGGGTTCTAAATAATCCGACTTATATTATTCATAAACAAATTTGCTTTCAAAGATGTTTGCCAGTAATCTGAAATATTTTACTTTATAAAGTCAAATGATCACTATTCTTATGTTTGTACAAAAACTGAATTTTAAAAATAACTTGACGAAGTCAAATTTTCAAATGAGTATACTGGCAGACATTTTAAAAAAGCAATTTTTACAAGAGCAAACAGACAACCTACAGAATGGGAGAAAATTTTTGCATGCTACAAATCTGATAAAGGGCTGATAACTAGAATCTACTTAGAACTCAGGAAAATCAACAAGAAAAAATCAAACAACCCTATCAAAAAGTGGGCAAAGGACATGAACAGAAACTTTTCAAAAGAAGACAGAATAATGGCCAAAAAACATATGA
>RJWJ010032538.1:0-18122 GCA_004363605.1 Indri indri
TAGACTGCAAGTGGAATGAGTAGAAATTCAGGGATTGGAGAGCTCTGGGCTTTGGGTATTTGTGTTTGCCTAGCAATGTTCTGGATGATGGTACAGGACTCTTAGTTTGAGGAATAGTGCTGGCTGGTCGAGAATTAGCATACCGTGAGAAGTAATCATTGATAGCAGGAATGGAGGCAGAAATAGGTTGAGAACTGCTGGGATGGGGATGGGGGGGTTGAAGGAGGAAATAGAAGTGCCAGGAAAAGAGACCAAAGAACAGTGGTTAAAGGCAAAAGAGTTCTAAGATAATATATTGCCTTGGACAGAGTATAGAAGTAGAAAAAGATTATTCATGTTTAATACTGCAGGGTGAAGTCGATTGGATTTGGTTATGAAGAATTCTTTAGAGAAGTTGCACATACGAAGGCAGAGAGGCCTGAGTTTGTGTTCAGAAGGAGGGCTGCAAGTAATACTAGCGAGAAGAGGGAGTATTGTGGGACTGAGGTCCCCTGGGAGTGTTGGAAAGTAGAGTTCTAGAGCTGTGGTTCCTGACCGATAAGCTGTGAAATTGTTACACGGTGTTAATTGCTTGACTGATACTCGAAGCATTGTCTGTAATATGAATAAAAATGGTTCTAGATCATTGAATAATAAGAGATTAACCCACTAGTATGTAGGAGCCTCAGAATATTTTGTTGTTAACAAAAGGGTTCTGTATTTACAAAGTTGGAGAATCACTCATCAAGTTTCTAAGAGTTACAAGTAGGAGAGCGTAGCTTCAGGGAGTAATATGTGGAGTATGTCTGTCTTTTTCAAGCTTATAAGGAAGGATGAGAAGTATATATGGTGTTATACTGTTGAAGATGAAGCTTCAGTTCTATAAAGTGAGAATCTGCCAAAAATGTGAAAGAAGCCTGGAAGAGAGAAATGGGGATTTGACAGTAGTGTGTGTTCTAGACTCTAAAATAAAATAATATCTGGGGGAAGTTGAAAGTTAGACAAGTGATGGATTAACAGGATTGGTCAGCATTTAAGAGGGCCCATCTGAAAGTAGACTGAAATGGATGGATGAGTTCTGCATGGCTCTCACAGCTTGATGTAGAGGTGCTCAGAGACATAGGAGTACGAGCACAGTGGGCCCAGAGGGACTGACTTGGCAGGATGATGAAAAATTGTGGTCTTATGTGAATGGTCAGGGAGAAGTGAGGGAGATTTAGTATTTGAAGGTTTGTGAGCAGGAAGTGAATGCTTTTATCTTGAGAAAGGTGATGACATAGGTAGCCTGTGAGAGACTGTATAATTAGAGATGTTAGGACTTAAACAGTGCTTTGAGCTCCACAATGTTAAATGTGCAAGAGAGGTGTCATGGAGCCCCTTCCAGTGGCAACAGATAATTAATGACAGAGCAGGGCAGACATGAACCAGAATTTTATAAATAGGAAAACAGTGTAAAGCAACTAAAAACACACACATAATTGAAATCTTCATTGTGTCCCTCTGTATTTTATAATTTTTTCTTTGTGTATTTAGGATTATAGAAAATGTATCTCAAGTACTAATAACACTTCATCTTTTAAATGAATCTTAGATGTGGAATGTGACTCCATAATTACAGTATTAAATATTTTTATGACAAGCGTCGAGTTGATGTGTATAAGTTTAATTGCAACATTGTTTGTAATTGCAAAGAGTTAGAAAAATCTCAATAGGGAAATGGTTATATAATATAGGATAAATCTGTTATAGATTAGTATGCAGTCATTAAGTAGAATAAGGTAGGTATGTATGTACTGACATAGAAAGATCCCCAACATCTTAAATAAAAAAGTACAGGCTGGGCACAGTGGCTCATGCCTGTAATCCCAGCACTTTGGGAGGCTGAGGCAGGAGGATCATTTGAGGCAAGGAGTTTGAGACCAGCCTGGGCAACATAGCAAGACCCTGTCTCTACAAAAGAAAAGAAGAAAGTACAGAATGATATATATATTATATGTATAATATTATGTCATGTTATATAATATATACTTATATATATAATCATCACATTTATGTGTTTTAAAAAAGCCCTCTAAAACCATGTACATCTAGGATCATATATATAGAAAAATACAAATGACTAGGACAACGTGTATGGGATTAATAGCGGTTACTCTGAGGAAGGGATTAGAACCTGTATGGAGGTAGAAAGGGGATATTTTCACAATTTATTCTATAGCATCTGTGTAGTTTGAATCTTTAATGATGATGAATTAATTTGTAAATTGCATTATAAGAAAAATAAAACCAATTGAAATTTTAATTGACATTGTAGATGGATTTTGATTCAGAAGGTATTAAGTTTAGAGAATGAATTTGAACACTTATCTCTGATAAGTTCTAGGGTGCCAAAATATTGATGTTAAATGAAAAAATACATAAATTAAAATTTTATATTCATAAGAACACAAATTCAGTAGGCATAGGAATTTTAATAATTTGACTAGTCAGTTAAGTTGTATTCAATTTTTTATTTCAGTTACAAAAAAAAAAGAGAGAAAAGCCAATTTTCATTTCAATAAGGTTTCAGTCTTTACTTACAAACCAGGTGTGTCTAGTCTGTGATCCAGGTTGCATCTGCAATTTTCCTAGCAATTTTCCTAGCAAGCTGCTCATAATCTTAAGTGCTTTTATGTCATTGAATTTAAGTTGCCATTTTCTGAAAATGATGCTTGTAGGTACAAACATCTGCTTCAGATAAGGAGATATTTTAAAACTTACACTTCAGAAACTCATGCTGATGTGGAGGTAGAAAAACCTATGCTCATACAGGTACTGTGTGTGGTATTGGAACAACCAAAGAGCAGCAGAGAGTTGATTTTTGGCTTTCATAGTTACCTTAAGCAGAACTGTTTATTGGAAGATTTGAAAAGACAAGTCGAAGACCTGAAAATAGGGGTCGAACTAATGATTTCTGCTCTAACAAGCACCGTATTGAGTTATGAATGCTTCCCTTGTGAACATGTCCTGTATGCCTGATTGGTTAGGTATTTGCTCCCATTATATTTTCCTGGCCATCCCAAGATTGCAAATAACCCGCTAATCCCAGCAGGTGGACTATCTTGAGTCAACAGTGTCGTCAAGGGGGGGTGTCTATAAAAGTGACAGATTTAACTTCTTGGGTCCCATTTTCCTAATCAGGTATGATTTAGGCTAATCCCCTTTCTTCCTTATTCCAGCTCTATTACTTTGATCTTAGAAAATTTCTCCACATGTCTTGATGTTCTTTATGCTTTTCTTCCTTATTCCTGCCTTACGTAAGGAGAAATGCTGCTCCTACTTCTGCTTCCCCTGTTCCTCCTCTTTTTTTTGTTCTAATGGTGAACTGGAAATGACAGTGCTAATTATTGGTTATAGTAGTTCCTCCTCTATCAAGGAAAAGGCAGCCTTTGAATTGGAATTTGATATGTGATATTTCATTGAAATAAGATGCTGCTGATGGGGAAATGGACCACAAAGAAAGGAAAATATGCATGTCTTAAAATGGATGCTGCCAATCTTCTTTTTTTTTTTTTTTTTTTTTGAGACAGAGTCTACTCTCCTGCCCAGGCTAGAATGCAGTGGGCATCGTCATAGCTCACAGCAAGCTCAAACTCCGGGGCTCAAGCGATCCTCCTGCCTCAGCCTCCCGAGTAGCTGGGACTATAGGCCCATGCCACGTTTTTTTCTATTTTTAGTAGAGATGGGGTCTCACTCTTGCTCAAGCTGGTCTTGAACTCCTGACCTCAAGTGATCCTTCCGCCTCGGCCTCTCTAGCACCATGCCCAGCCAATGCTGTCAATCTTTAAAGCCCTGCAAAGTATACTGAAGATACTTTCATAATATCTTAGCCTCAGTGATCTGATTGTCTTTACCCTAACCCAGTGGTGAATGTTAGCACCACTAACAGGGGGCCACCAGACAATATACATGCTTATGAACAATTCTGCCTTAAGTTATTAACCAAACTCAAGCCTTTAGGTCTGTCTTCCAGTTTACAGGGAATGCAAGGATAGAAGAACTGGTTAGTCCACACTGTGTGGAAACAATTAGATACAGCCAGACGGAGAGACATTTAACAAGAAAGTTCACTTTGGGGAGAATAGGGCAGTGGGGGAGACCATTCTGGATCCAATTAGATTGAAGAAACATAACAATCAAATGTGAGATGTGATCCTTTATGGGATCCTAGAGTGAACAAACCAGCTGTAAAAGATTTTTTTATAATAGGGAAAATTAGAATTTGAACATTATATTAAGTGATAATAGAGCATTGTTATCTTCTTAGGTATGATAATAATGTGGTTTTGTAGAAAACTGTTCTTAATATCTTATGTTATTTTGCTTTTATTAATTCTTAACAATATACTCTGAAAATAATAAGGCCCTTCACCAGGTTTCCAGTTTTAATTTGGTAGATACAAAGTACGTAGAACAAAATCCTGTAAATGTTTGTTATAACAAAAAAGTGAGGTCCAGAAGAGAACTGTCGTCCATAGAGGTATTAAAAAGTATCAAATCCATCAGAAATGGCTCTAAAGCAATCAGAGAAGAATTCTCAGAAACCATAGAACATTGAGGTAGAGGGTACTGTAGATATTCTCAAATGTCAGAGGAGGGAAATATTTGACACTTGTGTTGCTTCCCACGTAGTAGGTGTTAATCAGTCATGGCTTTTCCTTCTTTTTAGGAAATGGGGCCACTGAATCCTTTTCAAAGGTGTTCTCTACAGTCACTACTAATTATAATAATACCTTGTTGATACTTGCTGTGAAATCTGTTTTATTAATACCATCTCTTAGTCAAAACCATTCATTTCACCGAAGGAAAGCTGAGACAGGGTGGGACAATGGAAAGTTTTGGGGACACACATGAGTTAAAGGACTTCACAGAATTTCTTCAACACAAGAGTACTTTTTATTTTAATTTTTTCATCTTAACGATATTAAAATTTTTATATATTTATAGGGTACATGCGATGTTTTACAGCAGTACTTTTTAAATGAGCTAACAAATGTTCAGTGTGAATTTTATTAGTTTATCAAATAGTTACAATTTTGTGAGTTTGTTTGAGGGGTGGTTATCTGTTTAGAAGATCTTGCCTTTCTGTGAAAATGTTATCAAGATGCCAAGATTCACACAATGAGCCAATCAGTATAAACCAAGGAGACTGAAGTTGAATGCTATTGTTGAGTTACATGTATTGAGTGAATTTAATATTGCATCACTCTGAACCTTCTTTTTAAAAAATATATTGAGTCTATAACTTGTCAATGGCAGTTTTATATCAGTAGCATTTGAATTGTTTTTAAAAATTGGTATTATAATATTTAATCTTTAATCCTCCAAATGCATTACTTTCACCATCAGACTTTCATTTCTTAAAAAAGAGAGCCATGGGCTGTGCCAGGTCGCTCACACCTGTAATCCTAGCACTCTGGGAGGTGGGGGTGGGAGGATTGCTTGAGGCCAGGAGTTTGAGACCAGCCTGAGCCAAGAGCAAGACCCGTCTCTGCTAAAAAATAGAAAAATTAGCCAGGCATTGTGGTGCTCGCATGTAGTCCCAGCTACTTGGGAGGCTGAGGCAGGAGGATCATTTGAGCCCAGGAGTTTGAGGTTGCAGTGAACTAGAGCTACCATGATGCCACTGCACTCTACCTGGGGTGACAGAGCAAGACTCTGTCTAAAAAAAAAAAAAAAAAAACAAACCATGGTTTAGGAGTGAATTTTTCTGGATGTACTGCATTATTGGGATTTGGCAGCTCTGGACAGACTGCAGACAGTATTCCTGACAGCCTTATGCTTTATTAGTTAATGGGCTTCAAATGAACTAGATTGTATCCTAACGCAGACTATTCAGCTGATGCTAGTCACAGTGGTGGGGAGTAGACTAGTTGAGAATCAGTATTTTTTTTTTTTAGCGCATTTATATTAAAGTATTGTTTTGGAAAAGATTTGTATTCTATGTATTGTCTTTTAATGACCTAGTTAAAATGTTTATTTGAAGCTTAACTAATAGTCATCTGTGTGTTTAACCTTTCTCAAAGGTCGGTGACCCATGGGGGGCAGTTTAGAACACATAAAAGTTTGATTTACAGTCGGGTTATTGGTTATTCATATTACAGATACTTTATGAAGGAACATCGGTAACAACAAAAACCCCAGACCTCACGCTTGTGGATTAAATGGGTGGACTTTGGTCTTGGGGCTCTTCTCCTGCCCTCTAGTGGTTATATCGTGAAGAGCCATTGAAAGTTTGAAAACTGCTTACTGTTGTGTTGCTAATGCTCTTACCTTAGAAATACTGTTAACCAGCCTGTTGTATTCTTGTTTTAATTGCTGTGCCTTGAGATAGGGAATGCTGTTTTTAAGCTATCTCTGGGATATTGGCTAACTCAATTTCTACTTTTGCATCTATAAATTAGATGTTCTACCCTCCCTTGCAGGGTTGTGTGTGAAAGTGAGATGATTGTACAACACACGAAAGCTTAAAAAATCTGTACAGATGTAACAGATTCTTTTGTTTTTTTAAAAATCTGAGTGAAATACAGGATTTCTATAAGTCTTTGGCCTGGAACTACCTTTTTGGGAGAGTTCAAACAGTTGTTTCAGGTTGTTTGGATTTTAGTTTTAAAGTGTGGATTTCCTTTTTATTAGGGCATGATAGTTTGAGAAAATTGCGCTGTACTGATCATGGCGATCAGTATACTCATTATGATAGCTTCCCTGTCGTGTGTTAACAATACAATATTTCTTTATGCTGAAATGTTTCAATAGGACCATACTCTTTATGGAAATGAAGACCAGTCATTCTGGAGTTCTAGCCCACAGAATTAATTTAAACTCCTTATGAATCACAGGAATTATAGTGAAATATAGTTAAGAAAAAGGAAAGTTTTTTCATAAATAAGTAGCTTGAACATATATTTTTGTATATTTTGCAGTTTTTATACTTTTAAGCTGTATCCACCATGGTGAAAGCATAATCATGGAAAACCTCAGATAATTTCCATGCTGCCATTCCTGAAATGTGGATTTCCTTTACCTGTGTTCTGTTACCTCTTTGCTTTTCTGGTTCAGTTCACATTACTAATCCTTTTTTTTTTCTTTTTGTTTGAGAAGCAGTCTTGCTCTGCCCCTGGTAAAGTGCAGTGGTATCATCATAGCTCACGGCAACCTCAAACCCCTGGGCTCAAGAGATCCTTCTGCCTCAGCCTCCCAAGTATCTGGGGCTACAGGCCCATGCCACGATGCCCGGCTAATTTTTCTATTTTTAGTAGAGATGGGGTCTCGCTCTTGATTAGGTTGGTCTCAAACTCGTGAGCTCAAGCAGTCCTCCTGCCAGAGTGTTAGCATTAGAGGAGTGACTAATCCTTTTATTTCTAGTTTTGTTTTTCCAAATGACTGTGCCTTTTCCATGAATTTTCAGGAGTTGTTAACATGTAGTTATTTGTCTTTTGCATGGTGAACAAGTGATTTAAACCATTTCCTTTTAAGACAGTTATATTAATATATATTTGGTTGATTGTTTCCCTATTATTAAATTATTTGAGATGTGAATATTCACATCATTATTTCTAAATGTTATTTATAGCATGGTCATTGGAAGTGAGCAAAATTAATTCTTTCAGTATAGTTTTATAGTACCCATGTGTTCCTTAAAATACTTACTTCAGAAAATGTTTTTCTTGAAACCTAATGCTCAGTATATAGGGTATAAAATAAACCACAAATTTGTTAATTGGACAGCTTTTTTTTTTTTTAAGAGGTGGAGTCTCTGCTTTTGTTACCTAGGCTGGAGTGCAGCAACCCTAGGTTACTGCAGCCTTGAACACCTGGGCTCAAGTGATCCTCCTGCCTCAGCCTCCCGAGTAGCTGAAACTATAGGCATTCGTCAGCATGCCCAGCTAATTTTTTAAATTTTTTATAGAGACAGGGTCTCACACTGTGTTTCTCAGGCTGGTCTTGAACTCCTGGTCTCAAGTGGTCCTCCTACCTTAGCCTCCCAAAGTGCTGGGATTACAGGTGTCAGCCACTATGCCCAGCCCAATTTTTAAAAGTAATTAGTTAATTAATATTTTTGAGTTGGGGTCTCACTCTGTCACCCAGGCTGGAGTGCAGTGGCGTGATCATAGTTCACTGCAATCTCAAACTCCTGGGCTTGAGTGATCCTCCCGGCTCAGCCTCCCCAGTAGCTGGGACTATATAGGTGCATGCCACTGTGGCCAGCTTATTTTTGAATTTTTTGTAGAGGCGGGTCTTGCTGTATTGCCCAGGCTGAGCAGCCCAATTTTTAAAAATTAAATTTTATTTGACAAAATGGCGGTCATGGCAGATAAGTGGCCAGCCTATTTATAAGCTTCTTTGAAAAAAACTAAACTTTAATTTGGGCATATTTACTTAAGTCTTTTATACTTATGAGTAATTTCCCTTTGAAAAAGTTTAACTGCCATTGAACAATTTGAAATGAAGATTTCTTTTTTTTTTCTTTTTTTTTTTTTTTTTCCAGGGTATTGTGAGGGTACAAACATTATGGTTGCACTTTATGTCTTTGCCTGACCCAAGTGCAGGTTAAAGCCATGCCCTTCCCCCCCTACAGTGCTCCCCGCGTCCTTTAGTTGTGGATTTACCCCCCCCATCCCCTTACTCCCTGGAGAGTATTTCTGCCATATGATCACCCTGGTGTTGATCAGTTAGTACCAATTCGATGGCAAGTACAAGTAGAGCCCGTTCTTCTGCTCTTGTGGTGCCTCACTTTGGATAATGGGCTTAAGTTTAATCCAGGAAAGTATAAGAGGTATTAGATCACTGTCGTTTCTTATGATTGAGTAATATTCCATTGTAAACATATACCAAATTTTAATAATCCACTCATGGATTGACGGGCACTTGGGTTGTTTCCACATCCTTACAATAGTGAACTGTGTTGCCATAAACATTCGGGTACAGGTGTCTTTATTGTAGAATGTTTTGTGCTCTTTTGGGTAGATGCCTAATAGTGCTATTGCTGGATCGAATGGAATTTCTATTTTTAGCTCTCTGAGGTATCTCCAAATTCTTTTCCACAGAGGTTGCACTAATTTGCAGTCCCACCAGCAGTGTAAGAGTGTTCCTGTCTCTCCACATCCTTGCCAGCATTTGATATTTTGGGATCTTTTGATAGAGGCCAATCTCACTGGGGTTAGGTGATGTCTCATTGTGGTTTTGGTTTGCATTTCTCTAATGATTAGAGATGTTGAGCATTTTTTTATATGTTTGCTGGCCATTCTTCTGTCTTCTTTTGAAAAGTTTCTGTTCATTTCCTTTGCCCATTTGCTGGTGGGGTTGTTTGATTTTTTTCTTGTTGATTTTTTTGAGTTCTAGATAGATTCTGGTTATCAGCCGTTTATCAGATGTGTAGAGAGCAAATATTTTTTCCCATTCTGTGGGCTGTCTATTCACTCTGATAGTTTCCTTGGCAGTGCAGAAGCTTTTTAATTTGATTAGATCCCACTTATTTATTTTTGTTGCTGCAGCGATTGCTTTGGGGTTCTTCTTCAAGAATTCCTTGCCTAGCCCGATGTCTGAAAGGGTCTTCCCAACATCTTCATTTAGAATTCTTAAGGTTTCATGCCTTAGGTTTAAATTGACAACCTAGTAAATAGAATCAAGGACTTGGAAAAGGAAGAGCAAACCAATCCCAATCCAAATAGAAGAAAAGAAATAACTAAGATCAAAGCAGAACTAAATGAAATAGAGAACAAGAGAACTATACAGAAGATCAACAAAACCAAAAGCTGGTTTTTTGAAAAGATAAACAAAATTGACACCCCTCTTGCTGGATTGACTAGAATCCAGAGGGAAAGGTCTCTAATAAATTCTTTGTTTTTTAAAGATAGAATCTAGCTTCACATTTTTGCACACACTGTACATAATTATTAAAAATTTTTTATTCTTTGATCAGAATTTTCTACTAAATATCTATTTATTTGCAGGTATATTTGCTTACTTAAACTACCATGTTCCTCGAACGAGACGAGAAATCTTGGAGACCCTAATCAAAGGCCTTCAGAGACTGGAGTACAGAGGATATGATTCAGCTGGTATTTCCTGTTAAAAAATATGGGTTTTGCATGGTTCTCGAATCTAAATAGAGTGTTTTATTATTATTTTTAGGAGACTAGACTTTTTAGTAATGTGTGTTTTGTTGTTTTGGTTAAATCTAAATCTGAATAATTTTTGTCTTATCATGTTTAAAGGATTTGTTTATGTAATTTCAACAGTATTACCGTGTATGTGGAGTAATGTTCCTTGTGGTGATCTTCTTTTATTAAGAATGTGAAGTGAGGCATTTTCATGGTAGAACAAAGTTCATGAATTTTGACTCTATAAATTCTTTTTTCTTTCCTTTAATTTTAATTTGTTTTTCTCCACGGATTCCATGCTTTTGGCATATGAACTTGCCCAAGATTCTTCTATCTTAAAATAAATGACAAAACAAATAAAAATAACTTTCTGGCAACTTTACGTTCTACTCTAGCTCCTTCCTTCAACTGTTGAGGGTTCCCAAGACCACCCTCAGATTCAGAGATTCCCTAGGACTCACGGGACTCAGCTTATGGTTGTACTTATGGCTGTGATTTATTACTGCAAAAGAATGCAAAGCAAAATCAGCAAAGGGAAGAGGTGCATGGAGTGAAGTCCTGAGGAAAAGTAGGCCCTAGCTTGCAAAGATTCTTTTCCAGTGGCATCGCACAGGATGTGCTTAATTCTTCCAGTGAGTTGTGATAACATATGTGAAATGTCTACTGGGAATGCTTACTAGTGACTCAGTGCCCAGGATTTTTATTGGCTGGTCATGTAGGCACCCTCTGCTTAGCATGTACCAAAATTCTAGACTCCCAGAAGAAAAGCAGATGTTCACTATAAGCCACATTTTTTGCACTGTGAGCCACTCTTAGGATGGTAGGAATCCTGCCCAAATCCAAGTTCCCAGACGCCAGTCAAGGACCAACTTTGAAAGCAGGACTTTCTGTAAGGATAGCAGTGTCAGACCTGCTGTGTACCCTTTTTTGTATACTTAACATTGCCACACGGAATGGGCATTTATCTTCCTTGACTTTCCTTAGCAATGGGAAGTCAGTTCCTTAACTCCTTTGTTCTTAAAATTCTCTCCTTAGCTTATCTGACAACACTTATTCTTTTTCTCTTCCTAAGATGCTGATTTTCTTTTCTGTTTGCTTTGGTGTCTCCTTTTCTTCTGCCTATTGCTTAAATTGTAACGTTCTTCAAGATTCTTTCCTAAGCCCACTTTTCTTACTTTGTATCTTTCATGGGTCAGCTCTGACTTCATCAACAACTTATATATTGGTGACTTACCATCCAGATGTGTTTTTAATCCAGATGTATCTCCTAGGCTATAGATTTCTATTTCTAGTTGCCGCCTAGAAATTTCTTCCTGGTTAGGCTGCAATATTTTGAACTTTGCATATTCAGAATTGCAAATTCTATGTCTCTTTTTTTTTCAAGTCATTCAGTAAGCCATTTGAGGTATCCCAGGCTTCTCCCGCTTTCTCACTTCATGTCCAGTCAGTTCTGCTTCTCAGTATCACTTATTTCTGTCTTCATTACCACTGTTTAGTTCAGGCCCTCTTCATTTTTGCTTTGCAGTAGCTGTAACTTCTGACAGCTGGTTTATTCCTCCTGTTTCTCTTTCTCCAATTCATTCTCTGCACTGTTTCCAGAGAGGGTTTGCCAAACATTTTTGTCATATCACTTGTCAGCTTGAAACAAATCAGTGCTTTCCCAGTACCTTCAGGGTAGCTTTTTCAAATTCTTTAGCAACTTAAGTAGAATCTTAAGAGATATGTTCCCTGACCTTCCTCCCTTATCCCCCCTTCTGAGATGGGTGCCCATCTTCTGCCTTTCTCCACTGTATTCCAGTTGCAATCTGTAGTACTTTTTTGATAACTTTTGATAACACTGTGTTGTAATTATTAAATTTGAGGACAAGAATGGAGTTATTTCTATTATTGTCTCTAGCAGCTGACATGGTTCTTGACATATAATAGGTTGAATTGATAAATAAATGAATTAATTAGATGAACATATAATTTTTTTAAATTAAAAATTTTGCTTCATATTGATAATATTAGCAGTACCCAGTTTCTAAATCTTGATTGTTTTAACCTCTTGATGATTTAGGTGTGGGATTTGATGGAGGCAATGACAAAGATTGGGAAGCCAATGCCTGCAAAATCCATCTCATTAAGAAGAAAGGAAAAGTTAAGGCACTGGATGAAGAAGTTCACAGTAATGTACTTATTTTGACTTTTGTCCCCCTTCCCCTTCTCTTCCTTCTCTCCTACCCACTAAATTATACCCCCTTTCCCGTATTTTGGGACCCATTTTAATGATAATGGTTCTTAAAGTTGTAGGGAAGGAAGAAAAAGAGCCATGTTCTGGTCCCTCCCTACCTTTCTATCTGTAAAATAGGAACAATAATACCCATCTCACAGAGTATTGTGAAGATTCAATAATAAAATGAATATTTATTTTGTTTCTTAAATGATTATTTATTCAGAACCTATTATATATTAGCCATTATTCTTGGTCCTGAGGATAAAACAGAAAACAAGATAAACTCTTTGCCCCAGTGGAGCTTACAGTCTCATGAGAGGACCAGATAACAAATGAATATATAATGTTAGATAGGGATCAGTACTATGAAGAAAAAGTATGGTAGAGGTAATATTTGAGCAGAGACCATGTGATTATCTGAAGGAGAAAATTCTGCACAGAGAGAATGCCACGTGCAAAGATCCCGTATGGGCTCAGCCTGCTTACAGCTGAAGTTAGTGGAGCTAGAGCACAGCAAGTGAGGAGGAGAGTGGGAGGAGATGAGACTGGAGAGGTGGCTGGGACTGGGCTGGGTCATGTAGGAACTTAAGCATGATGGTTTTTTCCATGTGTGTCATGGGAAGCCATTGGAAGATTTTGCATGGGAGAGTGACATGACCTAACTTCTGTTTTGAAAGGACCACTCTGGTTCGTGTGCAAAAACCAACCAGGTATAGGGAGGGAAGATTGAAACGGGGAGACCAACTAGGATTCTGTTGAAGTAGTCCAGGTGAGAGATGATGGTGGCTTGGGTTAGAGGGCCAGAGTGGTGAGAAGTCTTTAGTACCTAGCATGAAGTAAGTTCTCAGTAAATGTTAGCTGTTGTTATTTGTAAAAGAATGCATTGATAGATTTGAGGAGTAATTGATGAGGGATGGGAGATGAAGGTAGAAAGGTAGGTAGGGACCAGATGGTGGCAGGCCTTGTATGCCGTGAGAACGTGTCAGGACTTTATCTTGTGAGAAAATAGTTCTCTGATTATATGTTTGAATTTGAGGATCTTTTTATAAATTACTGTAACTGGGTTTAGGATAATTATTAATGCGTGCAGCTAGGGTTGCAAAACACTTTATTAAGCAATGGAAGTCTGTTCAAGGACTTTAACTATTGTTTCCTTGTCAGATTTGTGCTTTAGAATGACCTCTGGATAGCCAGTATAAAAACCACCAAGACTGTGCTAAAGTGCATGAACTTTGCTATTCAGACTTCCGAGCAGTTTGCTCTTAATTTAGACCTAGTTCTGATAACTTTTGTTGTCTGGTTTCTTAGCCAAATGAATTTTATACTTAGGAAATTAGGAGGGCATTGCTAGTTACTACTTACAGCTGTTCTTTTTTTTTTTTCTTTCCCTTTTGAAGAAGCAAGAAGAGATAGCTTATAGGGAAAAGAAATTAAGAATCAGCTGCTTTTCAAGATGAAAGAACATCAGCCTATGCTGATTTCCCAGTAACCCCATATTTTTGTAGCATTGCTTTATTCTCAAGTACCTATTCTTTGATTTGAAAGTGCTCCATAATTGTAGTTTATATTATGAGATGTGTTTACATTCACTGGGAACCAAAGAAATTATAGTCATAAGGTTTGTGGCATTGAGGAAATGAATTTATTTTTACATGTCTAATTAAAATGAGAGTGATTTTTCAAGGCAAAGATTATTATTATTGTTATAATTTTTCGAGACAGAATCTCACTCTGTTGCCCGGGCAAGTGCCATGGTGTCAGCGTAGCTCACAGAAACCTCAAACTGCTGGGCTCAAGCGATCCTCCTGCCTCAGCCTCCAGACTAGCTGGGACTACAGGCGAGCGCCACCACGCCTGGCTAATCTTTTCTGTTGTTAGTAGAGATGGGGTCTCACTCTTGCTCAGGCTGGTCTGGAACTCCTGGGCTCAAGCAATCCTCCCGCCTTGGCCTCCCAAAGTGCTAGGATTACAGGTGTGAGCCACTGCACCTGGCCACAAGGCAAAGATTAAATGTAGATTTTTAAAATTACATTAATTCTTCTATTGTCCTTAATTCTTCAGTTTGAAAATTTTCAAACTTCCAGAAAAATCGAGAGAACATAGTACATTATTACCCACATATGCTTTGCCTGGCATTACCGGTTGTTAATATTTTGTCATATTTGCTTTAACTCTCTATAGACACTTTTTTGGTGGTTATTGAAACCATTTACCCTAAATGTTTCAGTTCCATTAACTCCTGAGCCTTTTTTTTTTTAAACTTCTGACTTATTTAATTGGAACTAAGTCTTTTAATTACTATTTTGAATATGCTTGATCTTCAGTTTCAATAATAGTATATTCCAGGTGAGCAGCATTGTAATAATTACATTTAAATATAGCATGTAACTATCTCTACAGCACGATTTAATATTGAAATTTTTCATTTTATCTTCTCCAGAGCAACAGGATATGGATTTGGATATAGAATTTGATGTACACCTTGGAATAGCTCATACCCGTTGGGCAACACATGGAGTACCCAGTCCAGTCAATAGCCACCCCCAGCGCTCCGATAAAAATAATGGTATGGACAGATTCTGTGTACTTTGGAATGATCGTAGAAGGCTGATAATGGAAGATGAATGACAGCTTTTAGGTTTTGTTACTTTTATTTTTTTAATCTGGAAAATCTAAAACATTCAGAAGTAGAGAGTATACAGAACCTAATGATCCATCACCCAGCTTTAACATTTATCAATACATGATCAATTAAGTTTATCTGTGTCCCTCCCAGCCAGATTGTTTTGGGAGCCAGTAGATTTCATACATATATATCACAGATACCTAGATATCATAGCATTTAATTTGTATATATTTAAGTGTATATCCCTAAAGGGTAAGGACTTAGATCGATGTCTCTTCAGTCGCTTAATTTATAGCTTCTCCCTCTTTCTCTCCTTTTTCCTTTCAGTTTAATGTGGTGTTTGTCCCATAGTTTTCCTACAGTCTGTTTTGTTAATTGCATGTGTCCCGTGTGTCATTTAACACGTTTCTCTATCCCTTGTATTTCCTATAAATTGGTATGGTGTTTATTTGCATCCAGAGGTACAATAATGTTTGGATGTTTTTATTTTTGTGTTGTTAGCAGCCATTGATCATTTCCAAGATTAATTATTTCTAGAGGTTATAGTATGGTTATTTTTCATTGCTATCATTTCTTCTTCATATATTATCTCAAATACTTCTATAAAGAGAAACTTCTCCATATCAATTACTTAGTTACCCTGAGGTACAGATTGTATAGGAAAGGCAGGATGATCTTTTTTTTTTTTAAAGGCAGTGAGAGAGAGAGATGCCTTTCTCTTTACTTATTTTTTTTTTTAAAGGCAGAGGCTGGGCACAGTGGCACATCCCTGTAATCCTAGCACTCTGGGAGGCCAAGGTGGGAGGATTGCTTGAGGTCAGAAGTTTGAGACTAGCCTGATCAAGAGTGAGACCCTGTCTCTACAAAAAATAGAAAAAATTAGCTGGGCATGGTGGCGTGTGCCTGTAGTCCCAGCTGCTCAGGATGCTGAGGCGGGAGGATCACTTGAGCCCAGGAATTTGAGGTTGCTGTGAGCTATGATGATGCCACTGCACTCTAGGTGGGGCAACAGAGTGAGACTCTGTCTCAAAAAAAAAAAAAAGGCAAATATATATGTGTGTATGTATGTATCCTTTTTGATTTCATAGTTTAATTCAGAAACTGCCTGTTTAGGTTTCTTGTGCTTCAATAATTATTGAATCAGAATGCTAGCAACCACTGAGACTTTTAACACTGACGTCTTTATAAGAGCTTCCTTAAAATTTATATTTCAATTATGTTTTGAGAATTTGGCTTTAAGTTAAGGCTTTTTATCAGCTGTTTATGATTATCTGTATTCTGGCATTAATGTTTTTTTAAAATTTATTTTTGTATTAATGATTGGTATCATCATCTCTCTCTTAAAAATCTAGTGAAAATATTTACTGTTTGGTTTCTAAGTATATTTCAGTTCAAGTTCATTTACTGTCAGACCAAAATGATAAATCTTTAAGTACATTATGAACATTTTGATAATTTCATATAAAATTGAATTTAGTAGTCATTTTTCTCCTAATATATGTGAACTTTAAATAATGAATCCACATTGGTATTAATAGTTTTTAGGTACTGTCAGAGGCTACAAATAATGATATCATCAACTCTTGATTATCCATTCTTAAATGTTTCAAACTTACTTAATTAAAAAGTGATGAAATTATCCCAAGATCATACTTATTTGCTCTTAGAATGCTATTTTAATGTTCATTTATCTGACATTCTAGGAATTATCTGGACCTTAGAGAAGTAAATTTAAGTATAGAACTCTAACTGGTTTTTCTTAGTTTCTTAACTTTAGTTCTTAAACTCATTAAGTGTAAATCAGATCATTGTTTTAGTTTGGAAGGCCTTCTCTTTAAACTGATACTCAGGAATGAATGAACAGAGAAATGAGAATAATACTCAGTTCAGCCCTCTCACTTTGCACATAAGGAAAGAGGCCCAATAAACTTAGTCCTTTCACATGGTAGCTAACATTGTGTTAGTAGTTTAGTCACAGCTGAAAGGGATGTCTCTGGACTTCTAGTTTATTGTTTTTTCCCACTATGCTCACGTTCCTTAGTATTGTGTACTTCTGCTAAGCCACATAAACAATGCTGCTGATCTACCTGATGATAATCTGATAATGAAAAGCAGATGCCGCTTGATTATACCTCGAAGTATATAGCATGTTACAAATTTTTTGACTTGAGAAAATCTAATCACAGTATTACCTATTTATAGCATTTCTCAGACTTCTAACATTTTTTTCATCAGTACTTTTATCTCTTTTAGAATTTATTGTTATTCACAATGGAATCATTACCAACTACAAAGACTTGAAAAAGTTTTTGGTAAGTAAAGTGACCTCAAAAAACATCAGTCTTTTTGAATACTTTTAACAAGAGCTGTGAGGTTGGTTGCTGGGATGTGGAACACCATCTAGGTATGATGTAATTCTGCGGTCTCCAACTCCTGGGCCCCAGATCAGCACCAGTCTGTGCCCCACCAGGAACTGGCCCCACCTACACCCATAGCTGCTTTCCGTCTGGCTCACATCACTGCCCAAGCCCTGCCCCCACGGGGGCATCAGACCCTCATAGGAGCACGAACCCCACTGCAAACTGCATGCAAGGGATCCAGGTTGCACACTCCCCATGAGAATCCAACGTCTGATGATCTGAGGTGGAGCCGAGGCAGTGACATCTGTGCACTGTCCCCACTTCCCGTCTGTGGAAAAACTTGTCTTCCACGAAACCAGTCCCTGGTGTCAAAAAGGTTGGGGACCCCTGATGTGATTGACCTAAGACAATTACAAAGGTATGATGGTTTATTGGACTTTTCTTTGTTAACAGTGGAACAATACCGTTTTCTTTTGCCTTTTTTTTTTTTAGAGACAAGGTTTTGCTGTCACCCAGGCTAGAGTGCAGTGGCATGATCATAGCTCACTGCAGCCTCAAACTCCTGGGCACAAACGATCCTCCTGCCTCAGCCTCGCGAGCAGCTGGGACTACAGGCACGCGACGCCATGCCCAGCTAATTTTTGTATTTTTTGTAGAGATGGGGTCTCACTATGCTGCCCAGGCAGGTCTCAAACTCCTGGCCTCAGACGATCATCCCACCTTGACCTCCCAAAGTGTTGGGATCACAGATATAAGGCACCACGGCTGACCAACAATTCCATTTTTTTTTTTTTTTTTTT
>RJWJ010032539.1:0-18493 GCA_004363605.1 Indri indri
GGGGACTCATTAGCAGAGTTTTCACTTCCTCCCTTGATCTACCCATACAAAACATTTTCTCAACTTTTGAAAGAGACAAAGACAAAGGAAGGTCCCATTCTGGAAAATGTTTATCCTGCATCAATCCAGTGATGTGGCCCCCACCTAAAACACTCCAGTGGCTTCCCATTGCTCTTGGAATAAAATCTCATCTCCTTGCAGTGGCCCACAAGGACCCGCCTGCAGATCCAGCCTTATCCCATTGCCTGTTCCCCTTAGTTACAGGATTCGGCCACCACGAGGAACCATTCCTGACTCATGGTACTCGTACTTGCTGTTCCCTCTGCCTGGAGTCTTGTTCTCTGCTCTTTGCATAGCTGTCTCCTGCTCATTGTCTCAGACCCAATGTCACCTCCTAGGAGAGGCCTTCCCTGACCACTCCACTTGCAGCAGCCACATCTTTCCTCCATTCTGCCCTGTTACATTCCGTTGTGTGAACTCTTTGTTCACTTTTTAAATTTTGGAGAGTCTCCCCGGCATCTAATACAGTACCTAGTAAGCACTCAATGCAAAATCGTAGAAGGAATAAATTGACAAAAGACCAATGGCCTCTAGTTAATGGGCTGATACAGGATGCAAAGGCTTTTGGGGAGGAAGCTCAGATGCCTCTTCCCATGCTAAGACTCCTTTTCCAAGGTCATAAGTGAGTGTCCCCAGCCTCTGCTTGGACACCTCTGATGACGCATTGCCTTCTTGGCCAGGGGAGCCATTTTCCACCAAGGTGATTTGAATCTCCACAAAAAAAACTCCAGGATAGACATTTCTCAAAAGCGTTCATTGCAACGCTGACCGACCTGGACCAACCCTCTGTGGCAGGGAGCAGGATGCAGGGAGTTGAGCATTTTGGCTCCTGGCTCCCTCCACATAAAGGGCTTCCAGGCCACATTTAGAGGAATCATAATGAATAACATGCTGGCGATGATGTTTAACATTTATTGAGTACCTACCAAGTGCCACATCTCAAAGGAGATGCTCCTGCAAAGCCACTGGCATACGGGTATTAATAATACGCAGGCACAAGGCCGTTGGGTGCCTTTCCCCACCAGCCAGGTATGCACTAATAAACTAAATCTGTGCATCAGCTTGGCCTTGACCGCAACAGCGCTGGCTCAGCCAGAGCAGAGGCCACAATTACCAAGGGTCAGCTGGGCCCGAGCTCAGCCAGGGAGCCTCCGCGGCTGCCCTGCCGGCGCACTGTGTAAATGATTTCACACTTCTGTGGTGGAATCAATTGGATGTTTCTCTACTTAAGAATTGCTGGGATACAATGTTTCCTTCCCTATCGTCAGGGCATGTTCTTGGCCCTTTAGGGGGCCTTTGAAAAGGGCTGGTTTTGTATTTAAGAGTAAAACGTCGCTATCAACAATTTTAAAAATATTCTCCAGCAATTGAGAGATGACACTCGCCTTGGAACGCCCTAACAGAGAAGCCTCTGAAGGAATTTAGAAGCATCCTGGGGAGGAGAAAGGTCCTGTTGCAGGCTCTTGGCTGACAATGGGCAACTCTGGGATGGGGAGTAATGTTAGAGGTGGGAGGGATGGTAGATGTTCCGAAGAAAAGTAGGGCAGAGCACGTAGGGACAGCCCCAAATGCAGCTCATGGGGTCACCCCTGGAACAGGAATCCAAGCAGCTAAAGTCTGGGGGTCAACTCTGCAGAGGGCCTCTGGGGTGCATGTGGTGGGTGTGGGGGTGAGGATGGCATTTCTATTTTGCACTTGGGCACCTGTGTGCCCTCAGAGGCTCCTCCCTGCCTCAGAAAACCTGCTTTGCAGAACCTGACTCAAGGACCTGGTATGAACTCCTAGGTGAGGCCTGGGGTTAGTTGGAATGTTGGGGGGGCGGGGGCGGTGGCGGGAAAGGGGTGGGCCATTGTTTTTATCGAGCACATATGTTGGGGGTCCGTTAGAGGGGCTGGATTCAGCCTTGGGTTCACCACGGGGTGAGTTTCTCCCTGGAGCATCTTCTTCATGGCCCTACATGGGAAGGGCCAAAGTGGCCATTCTGTAAAGTTGTCGCTTCAGGGTGACAGCACAGGAGAGGGGAAGGAACGAGAGTCTGGAGAAATCAGTGGCATTTATGGAAACGTCCATCTTTACGCTTCCTGATCTTAAATCCTACAGGGAACGCAGAGGCTAACCCACCTGTGTCAGTAGGTGGAAGATCAGTTCAGACAGCGAGCCGATCAACGAATGGGGAAGACCCGGACCCCAGTCCAAATATTTGTTTTTCTGAGGAAAATAATCAATTTCACCAAAGTGATTGTTCCTCCTTCCCCAACAGGCCATGGAAAGAAGTGTCCTAGTCCTGTGTGATGTCTGTTTCTGGAAGTTTCCTCCAGCTGTTTTCTGCAGAGGAAGCCTAGCATTCCTCCGTTGTTGAACACAAGAGCAGCTACCTTCCTTCTGTTGTTGTTAAGAGTAAAATTTAGAAAAGAGAAGGGTAAAGCCGGTCAGAGTACCACCACCCACCTGAGCTCCTCAAACTCTCTCTAGGCCAGGAAAGAAGCTTCTGGAACCACCCTAGTCCTCTGCGTGCTCAGCACAGTGAACTCTCTGATTACAGGTCTCACACAGCAACCTGAACCTAAAATAATAGTTCCCGATCTTACAGTCAATCATTGGATTGATTGTCATTTTAATTAAGAGGAAAATAGTAGTAATTTCATATTTTGCTAGAGTCTCTTAAGAAGAAAATACAACTTAGTTTGAAAAGACGGTACAATCGTATAAAAAGGCAAAGATGTGACTACTTACAATGAATTTTCCACATGAACAGCTCAGGCTCGCGTACAATGAATGAAAATGTAATAGTGCACAGATGAATAATTACAGGTAAGTGAATAAGAGGGGAGATAGATCAACTCATCCACAGCCTGAAGATGCTGGCCAGTGTGTTGGCACCGGGAAAGAGTTTCTGTACCCCTACAAAGGTAAACAAATGAGACAGCTATCTGTGTGGCCAGATCCCATTTCTCCAAATAGTCAGACACTTGGAGCTACAAAGTACATTTCCCTAAATGAGGTAGAGAGTTTGGTTCTAGAGACTTCTCGTAGGATCGTATTCTGCCAACAGCTGCCTGACTCCCAGTTAGCCCCACCAGGCAGAATAATGGGCCAGGGCGGCAGAGAGGCTCAGGCAGCTATTGACATGGTCTTTGGTGCACCGAAAAATCTCTTCAAGATTTCTAACGCCTCCTCCCTGAAAATCGTTAGCTAAGTCTTCAGGTATATTCAGTATTTCCAACTTAGGAGAGAGAGTACCAAGTCGATGCCATTGTCCCGGCGTCTTTTCATTTGGGAGCCTTTCAAATACACAAGCACATTATAAATGATTCCACTCCAGCCAGGGGCCTCCCCCAGCATGAAGAACAGAGCCCGTAAAGTTGGCTTGACATTCGAAACCTGCTCTGACCACGTTTCCTGCACAGGCCTCGATCTGCCTCGGGGAGGGAGGCGGTGCTGAAAGGGGCCACAACTTTTGTTAAAGCCCAGTGGAGTCTTCCCGAGAAGGGGGGCCACTCCCAGGGAGCCCACAGCACTCCTGCCAAAGACCGAGTCACAGAAGCCTGATGTGCGGTGTCATGGAGCCCCCAGCCCCACAGGGCATGGGAGGGCCACTGTATTTGGTGACACTGAGCACTAGCCGTGTTCATCAAGGACTCAGGAACACCCACCTGCCACCTATCCCGACCTCCATAGCGTGACTATTGCTCTGCCCTGAGCTCACTGGCCAGTGCACAAAGTCTGGGCCTCAGTTTCCCTATCTGTCAGATACTTTTAGATGAAATGATTTCCAAGGTGACCCAAGCATTTAGGAGACTGCATTAGTTTCCTAGGGCTGCCGTGACAAATTACCCTCAATTTGGGTGGCTTGAAACAACAGAAAGTTATTCTCTCACAGTTCTGGAAGCTAGACGTCCAAAATCAAGGTGTTGGCAGGTCACACTCCCCCTGAAGGCTCTAGGGAAGGAGCTTCCCTTGCTTCTTCCTGGCTTCTGGTGCTTGCCGGGAACCTTGGCATGCCTGGGCTTGTACGTGCACCACTCCAATCTCTTCCTGTTGTCGTCACATGACTGTCTTCCCTGTGTGTCTGTGTCTCTGGCCAGATTTTCCTCTTCTCATAAGGACACAGTCATTTGAGTAGGACCATCCCAATCCAGTATGGCCTCATCTTAACTTGATTATATCTGCAAAGACCCTTGTCCAACTAAGATCACATTCACAGGTGTTGGGGTTAAGACTTCCACATCTCTTTTAGGGGTACACTACTCAACCCTGAGCAGAGATTGTACATTTTCCTTTCATTGCATCAAATCATGGACTTTGAAGCAGAATGTGGCACTTGTGCTGGCTTCAAGGAGACCGCGGGGAATGTTAAACACATGTACTTTGTCTCGTGGGCCAAGGAAGAAGTTAAGCCACCTCTGCAGAAATTCAGGACATCTGTGTCCAACACCAGAGGGTAACTTTGCAAAAAATTCCTGTTCATCACCTTTCTGGAATCTTCTTCAGCCCTCCCCTTTACAAGATGAAAAGTAATCCTAGCACTCTGGGAGGCCGAGGCGGGCGGATCGTTCTGAGCTCAGGAGTTCGAGACCAGCCTGAGCAAGAGCGAGACCCTGTCTCTACCAAAAATAGAAAGAAATTAATTGGACAGCTAAAAATATATAGAGAAAAAATTAGTCGGGCATGGTGGCGCATGCCTGTAGTCCCAGCTACTCGGGAGGCTGAGACAGTAGGATTGCTCGAGCCCAGGAGTTTGAGGTTGCTGGGAGCTAGGCTGACGCCACGGCATTCGCCCCAGGCAAGAGAGTGAGACTCTGTCTCAAAAAAAAAAAAAAAAAAAAGAAAAGTAGAGGCGCTGAGAAGTGGCCTGAGTTTGCACGGCTGTGATGAGAGAGGCAGCATAAGCTAGTGACTCAGAGCACTCTGCTTTCAAATCCTGGCTTCGACATCCTTGGACGAGCCATGTAAACTGGGGCACATCACTTCGTCCTGTAAAACTGGGGACAATGAGGATAAAATAGTACTTGCCTCACAGGGTTACAGGGCAGCTTAAATGTGCTCACGAATAAAAAATGCTGTTATTGCTGTGCCTGGAACTCAGGGTTGAATAAAATTTAATTTTGGTCCTTGGCAGATCTCTGTTTGTCTGGGAGGGCACACTGCTGAATTTGGAGTGTGGGTCACTAGATTTCTGCAAGGTTGCAAAGTTACATTAATGTTATGACCCACAGACATGTCTAAGAGATTGGGCAGGATCTGCTACCAGTAAGAATTCTGAACATTTACTGACATTAAATGAGCACCTACCATGTGTCACAGCTAGTGTTAAATGCTTTATGTTCCTCATCTTTGTACACGATGAACCTAAAAAGCAGGTGTTATTTTTTATGCCCATTGTACAGATGAAGAAACTGAGGCCTAGAGCACTTTAGTGACTTGCAAAGGTCACACTGCTGACTCCGTAGCACTGGGCTGGAAACCCAGACAAAACTAACTCCTAACCTCTAAGTTCTGCTGCCATTAGATTCCCACGCTAGGATCTGCTCATAGGGAAGGGCTGGGTCTTGAACAGAGAAATTTTGCCTTAGTCCCCAGAAAGCGAGCCAGCCATTTGCATAGAGAGCACAGAATACCTGGCAGGACCCGGCCTGACACATGCGCCTGAAGCCGGCTCCAGTCCTCATTTCCTCTTGTCCACCCTTCTCAGCCAGAGAGGAGCCACAGTGATGTCCAGACCCTCCTCACAGTACAGGCCCAGGAGCACCTGGCAGCCAAGGAAAACACACACTCACAAATGAGAGTGACAGCTCCCATCCTGGAGACTGCATTGCCCCTGTTCTCAGGCGGAAACATGCAAGGGTGTGAGCTGAGCCTTCCGGGGTCACGGCTGGCCGGTGGGCAACCCCGGGCCTCATGCCTCACTTCTCCCAGCTCCCAGCTCCATGCGTGATCTTTGGCACTGGTGGAGCTAATGGCCAGTCAGAGCCTGGCAGCCACCTCAGGGTGGCATGGCGTCAGTGCCACTGGGAGGTCACCCTTCACGCTGTGGCAGCCACAGAGCCTAAGTAGGTAGGGGTTGTGGGGGACCACCAAGCTGCAGCCTCACCCCAGCCCAGAGACACCACCACTCCTGGCTGCCATCCTCCCTGGCCCCACGATGCCTGCACATCCTTTTACTTCCAGCCTGGCTAAAGGCTTTGACTTAAACTCACCCTAATGTTCAGGGTCTTGTGAGGCAGGACGTTCATTACCAGGGCAGCGGGGAGGAATGACCACTAGTCCAGCAAGAGATTGGAGTTCTGCCCAACATGTCGACCGTTTTATTGATGGGGCTAATTACTAACCCTTCCTAAGCATCAGTTTTCTCATCTGTTAAATGGGTACAATAGCATCCTCATTGCATGAGAAGCAAAAGAATGCAAAGAATGCCCCAAAAGCACTCAGCACAGAGCCTGCCACATGCAATAGATGTGACTTACATCATCGTCATCATCGTCGGAAGGAGACTGTTCATGAATGTGGACAGGGCATTTAACTGCAATTTTGAGAACGGGGATGGAAAACTGGGTCGGTCCGAGGTTTAAGGGGGGAAGGCTGCTTTCCCATGACTTTCCCCGTCCTGGCCTGGACTCCGTGGGAATGGGGAGGAAGCGGCAGAGCATCTAGCATGGGAAAGGAATCAGGAGAAGATGGGTGTTAGAGAGAGAAAAAGAGAAACTGAACTTCCCCAAGGCCCGACCAGTGCCAGAGACTGGGCTAGAAACGTAAGACGCTATCTCCTGTAGGCCTCCCCATAGCCAGCCAGGCAGGTAATGTTTCTCCCATTTTGCAGAAGAGAAAACTGAAGTTTGGTGACAAGAGACATGCCCCAAGTCCCTCTGCTGGCTGGGTGATTGTGTTGAGATTTGAACTTAGGTCTGGCAAACCTCAGTGAGAACAGCAGTTTTATACTGTGAGGTGGGCATAAGACAGGTAGAGAGAAAATTTCTCTCCTGGACATCAACATCAACAAAGGCTAAAGCTAGAAAGTGCCTCCTCGATCAGTTATTCTAATGCTCCTTTTGTAGATAAGGAAACCAGGCTCAGAGAGGTTAAGTCACTTGCCCAAAGACACACAGTGAGCTAGTGACCAGGATGAGAATCAGAGCCCAGAGTTACAACACTATGCCAAGTTGTTTCAGGTCTCTGAACACCCTCAGCTCAGAAGCACAGACCTATATTTGGAATGAAAAGAGATACTTCGAATGTGCAGAAAGAAAATCCCAAGAGCCTCTTGGTGAGAAGTTGGGGTGAGCCACCGTCCTTTCCCATCTCCTTTTCAAACCGCATCAGGGGGCCGCCCTCCTGCAGAGCCCCTTGGTCCCTCTGCCTCTGAGAATTGCACAGCTGACAATGAATATTATTTCCTCATCTCGGCCTTTCTAAGGAGAAAGGATCAAACACCCCGCTTTCAGGATTTGTGAACTATTGTTGAAAGGGTAATAGACCCCTGAAAATGTAATTTTTCAAGAAAGTTTTGGGTCTTGAAAATATACCTTGTGTCAAGAGGCTGCCTCAGTTGAAGGAAGCTTCTTGCTGATCCTGAAAGGATTTTCATAGCTGTTGTTGAGAGTTGCGCCCGACGAAAGAGGCTGGGTACGATGTTCCTTATTAAGCTCACCTAAGATCACAGCTCCGGTCTGCTTAGGTGCCTTCAACTTGAATCATTATTATCACGATGACAATAACATTAGTAACAACAATAACTATTGAGGGCTTATTCCCGTGTCGGGTGCTGTACTAGGCACGTTACGTGAGTTCATCTCACTCTCACCTGCACCCTCCACACACATGCACCGCTGCCAAAGAGCTAGTATTATGTAGTGAATATTACCATTTTACAGATGAGAAAATTGGAGATTAGGGAGGTCAAATAACTTGTCCAAGGACACGAACTTTAGGAGCCAGGTTTTAAACCTGGGACATGTACCTTCAGGCTACACCCTTAACCACAAAGCCACTGATTAAAAGAGACATCATGTAGTTACAGCAGACACCCCCGCCTATTCCTGGCGCTCCCTTCAGCCAGGTGTGCCCAATTCCCTGCTCTTACCTGCGAGCCTCGGCCTATTACAAGGCCCTCGTATATCCAGTCAACAAACATCCCCACATATTGACTGCTATGGTCTGAATATGTGTGTGCCCCCAAAACTCATATGTTGAAACCTAACCTCAATGTGGTGTTTAGAGCTGGGGCCTCCTGATGGGCCCTCGTGAGTGTGGTTGGTGCCCTTATAAAAGAGGCCTGAGGGAGCTCTTTCTCCTCTCTCCCTTCTACCATCCATGTGAGGACGCGGCAAGGAGGCCCCGTCTATGGGGAAGAAGGGCCTCGCCGGGCTGAACCTGCCAGCACCTTGATCTTGGACTTCCCAGCCCCCACAACTGTGAGCACAAATGTCTATTGCTTATAGATGACCCACTCTGAGGCATTTTGTTATTGCAGCCCAAGGGGACTGAGACCATCTAACTAGGACACAGGCAGCCCCCGTGCTCTGGAGATCAAAGGTGAGGAAGGTGATGCTCTGCTCTCAAAGATCCCCTTGTCTCCTGGGGGAGGCGGGCCATAAGTGGGACACCATGGGCCCAGTGACAACAGAACAAAGGGTGGAGGGGACAGAGACGGAGCAGCCGACCCTGCAGAGAATGTGGCCTGGAAGCTCAATCTCTAGGAAATCCGAAGGATGAAGGGAGCTGGGCAGACACAGAGGAGGCCCAGGGGCCATTCCATGCTGAGGGTGCAGCGTGCACGATGGCACAGAGTCCCGGAAGTCCCGAGGTCAGAAGAGCAGCCTAGATCCCGGGCATTGTCCTGACCTTGCAGGTGCATTCAGAGCTCGTGCCCTGGCAGCTGCCCTGAAGCCCCCCTTCCTTCCACGTGCTCCTCATCCCCTTTTCTGGTTGCTGGGGACTGCTACTCCCGAAGGCTATGGATGTGTGTGTCTGCTTAGCTGTTGCCCGTTCACCAAGGTTGTGATTCACAGCATCTCTTGACTTTTATAGTACCAGGTCCTAAATTCTGGAGGGCCAAGATGGACACACAATAGGTGCTTAACAAATAATAGCGGTGAAGAGGTTCTGTCTTGGTTTCTGCTCGTTCCTCTGAGGACGGTACCCACCTGGCCAGGGCACGCTCTGCACCATTCGCCAGGTGGAGGGCTCCAAAGGGCTGCCTCCCAAGCCAGGTGCTGGTGGGGCACTTCCCGCTGCCCTCCCTGGCCAGCCCTGGCTTCCCGTCCTCAGCCCTCCAGGTGCCCTGTCCCTGCAGCCCAGCCTCCCAAGCCAAGGCCTCCTGGGTGGGAAGGGAAGGCCACTGTAACCAGCCAGTGGTCCGTGGTGGGCTTCGGAGGCGGGGAGGTCCAGAGGCCCTTTGTGAGTGCAGTGTCTGGTGTGTGTGCATCTGTGCGTAGTAGCTCAGCACAGTGGTTAAGGAGGCAGGCTCAGGGGCTAGGCTACCTGGGTTCAAACCTGACTGTCCTACTTACTAACTGTTGAGGGTTGATTGTGTCCTCCAAAAAGACAAGGTGAAGCCCTATCCCAGAGCCACAGGATGTGACCTTATTTGGAAATAGGGTCCTTGCAGATGTAGTAAGTTGAGGCCATTGGGGGGGGTCCTAAGCCAAAATGACTGGCGTCCTTACAAAAAAAGGAAGAAGAGACACGGGGAAAGAGAGACATGGAGACAGACGCCCTGTGACCCTACAGAGAGAGACTGGAGTTGTTCTGCTGCAAGCCGAGGAGTGCCAAGGATCGCCAGCAACACCAGCAGTCAGAGAAAGCAAGGAACAGGCTGTCCACTGGCCTTTGAGCGAGCGTGGCGCTGCCCACACTCTGACCTCGAGGTCTGCTCTAGCCCCTGCAACCATGGGAGAATAAATTTCCACTGTTTTAAGCCACGCAGTTATACCTCATTATGGCAGCCCTCTGAAACCAATTCATAGAGCATAGCTGTGGCCACATTACTCAACTTTCTATGCCTCAGTGTTTGCATTTGGCAATAATAAATAGTATGTGCCTTCCAGGGTTGTTTGGAGATGAAATAGTCCATGAAAGCACTCAGCGTAGTCCTGGCACATAGTAAGTACTGCATAAAATCACCCCCATTCCCACTTACACAGGAAGAGGGACCATGGCTTTTATTTGATTCTCAAATAGGTCATGTCCCCACAAGAGGGCTAAGAAGCACTGCTGGGCCTTCCCATCTGCAGGAGACTAGGGAAAGTGAGGGGCGAAACCCACCCTTGCAAAACAGAGCCCTGTGCGCCTCTACCTCCTCCCGGCACCCGCACCCGTGACTGTCTGCTCTGCCACAGAGCAAAGGTGCTGGAATGCTCTGAGCACCTCCTCCGTGCTGGAGTAGCAAGAGGTATTCACAATCCACACGTGATCGCCTCGTGGAGTGCGTACAACCATTCCAAGTGGCCAGAAAAATCATCTCTGTTTTACAGATGAAGAAACCAAAGAATCAGTCCCTCTTGCTCCCTCCTGCCAGAGATGCCATGTGTGAGTCACCCACCTCACCAGATATGCATCTCAGAAGACCATGACCTTCTCTGACTTGACAAAGGGCTTGGGTACAGTTGGGGATCCCAGAACCACAAAGCCTTGGGGACAAGTCCTCAACAAAGGCCACAGCTTGGCCACCACGGAGCACTAACTTGGACTTGGTGTTAAACAGAAAGTCAAAATTGTTTAGGCATGAGAATTAGAATGAAATCATCCCCGGCCTTTCGCATGATAATGGAACATTACATCACGGCACACCGAGATACAGACTGTTACTGCTGACTCTCGCTGAGCCTGTGGACTTCTGCATTTTTGTCCCAGCCCCGAGCAGATGGTACTAATGGATGGAAATGCTCTATGCTATGAGATGGCAGACACGGTGCCGCCCTGGGCATTTCCTTTTTGGCTTTTGCTGCTAAAAATGTCCAGACCGGGTCATTGCTCAAGTCCAAAAACCTTCTCAGCCGTGTTCCTCAAAGCGAGGACTCTTTTCCCCACTTCCATGAGATGCCTCGGTTTCCTTTATGTGGCCGAGCACTGTCCTTTAATGAATGAACTTCCTCAAGCCTCCCACAAAAAAGCTGGGAAGCAAACCCTGAATGTACAAAGTGACAACGCAACAGGCCACTAACTTGAAGGCTATGAGAGGTTGGCAGGAAGACAGTTTTCCTGGATGGCAGAGCCGCATCTGGAGGAGTCAGAGGAACGCAGGAAGCAAGGCGTAAAAGCAGGCACCTCAGCTAAGTGGTGATTTCTTCACCCCAAGCCACGGCTGTGTGTGCGCCAACATCTGCCACCTACTTATGTTCGGGGCTTGGCACGAATGGTTGATTCCCTTCCCCTTCCCTTCCCCTCCCGACCCTCCCCTTCCCTTTTTTTTCCTTTCTTTTCTGGCAGTGTCTTGCTCAGTCACCCAGGCTGGAGGGCAGTGGTGCCAGCTCACTGCAGTCTCAAACTCCTGGCCTCAAGGGCTCCTCCTGCCTCAGTCTCCTGAGTAGCTAGGACTACAGGTGTGCACCACCACGTCAAGCTAGATTCTATCTTTAAATTGGTTTAATTGTTTTGACTAATTTTGTGGGTTCATTCAGTCCCCTAAAAGTCAAAAATACAGTTTTCAACTTTTCATTAAAAATAACAACTTTTGGCCAGGCACAGTGGCTCGCGCTTATAATCCCAGCACTTTGGGAGGCTGAGGCAGGAGGATCACTTGAGCCCAAGAGTTTGAGGCCAGCCTGGGCAACATAGCGAGACCCCATCTCTACAAAAAAAATCTTTTAAAAAATTAGTCTGGCATGGCGGCACACACCTATAGTCCTAGCTACTCAGGAGGCTAAGGTGGGAGGATCACTTGAGACCAAGACTTTGAGGCTGCAGCGAACTATGATTGCGCCACTGCACTCCAGCCTGGGAAAGAAAGAAAAGAAAGAGAGAAAGAGAAAAGGAAGGAAGGAAAGAAGGAAGGAAGGAAGGAAGGAAAGAAGGAGGGAGGGAGGGAGGAAGGAAGGAAGGAAGGAATGAAGGGAGGGAAGGGGAGACTTTTCTCTCTAATGTCTTAATTATCTGAGTGAGTACAATTGACTAAACCTTTGGGCATACTCGTACACACAACCAACGTCCACATGTGTAGATAAGAAAGGATCAGAATGGAGAAGTGATTGAATTTTTTAAAATATTGGCAAGAAATTACCTGCCTGTCTTGCTCCTGGGAGGGAAGAAGGCTGTCAGTACGAATCCTGCACACTGGGTCTCTGCCCAGGTGGAACACGCATGTCTCTCCCTGTCCTTCCTCCCTCCTGCCCCACCTGCATTGGTTTGGGCCCAATCTTGGCCACCCGGGGTTTGGATTCTGGTAGTCTGGGGAGCCTTTCCTAGAAAAGAGAATCTTAAGAAGACACGTTGCAGGAGATGGCATTTCTGCTCCATCCCGGATGTGTCTATCCCGGGTTATTTCAGCATTTTCTTCCCCGATGTGAGACAAGATGCCATACGTGAGCACAGAGCCGGGTCCCCATCCAGAAAGCATGCTGACATTAGTTACCTCCTCAGTGGCAGCAGGAAAGAGGGGTTGCTGAGATCTCATCCGGCTTCCCCAGATACCCCTGGGGCAGCTGAGCCCACACAGGCAGGTGGAGGGCGGCGAGGAAAGAAGCAAGGCCACACAGGGTCCAATGCCTGTGCAGCAATTGCGGAAGCTGAGATTCACCTTGGTGGGGAGGCAGACACAGAGACACATTCTCCCACCTGGATGTTTTTAAAGAGAAGGAAAATCCTCCCCCTGGATGTTTTTAAAGAGAAGGAAAATCCTCAGAAACTTCTGGACCCTTTTCTAAGCATGACTCGGCAGTGCCTCGCAACTCAAGTTTGGGGTCGTGGGTCTCTCGTTGTCACCATGGCCCCCCAAGTTACTGCTTCACACTGTAGGACGGTCTCCAATTCGGGCAGTGGGTTCCTCTAACAACCTTCTCATACACTTGGAACTTAAAAATGTAAAGAGCCAACAGTGTTTACAACCAACTTTGAGGGACCCAAAGGATGCAGTTCCATTCACCCGACCTCACTTCTCTGATGGACCCGGCAGCGTTGCCAGAAAGCGCGGGCTCCCCGCCCACCCACCACTCGCCTGCGAAGAGCGCGCTTCCCACAGCCAGAATGCAAGAGGGCCGGAGCATCAATCCTTCCCCAGATGGGGTGCTTCATTCTCCCTTAACTTTGTTGTGGATGTTCGGACACAGAGCGACGTTGATTCCCTCTTCTTTAGAAGGCAGTGCTACAGACGCGTCCCCGCAGCTCCGTGGCCAGCCTCCCAAAATGCACCGTCTAAATATTTATCACAGCGTAATATGGGGTTGGCCCAAGTTCGTTAGTTTTCTGATCATCCCGGCATTCGATGTGAGACGGGAGTGCAGCAAACTGTAAATATTTACACAGTGCTCGGATCGGGGAGTCTGACTTCGGCTCCAAGTGGCTCACTCACGTCTCCCGCAGGCGAGACAGGCACCAGCGCACATGCACCGAGGGGAACCCCAGGGGACATGCTAGAGCTGCTGCTGCGAGCTGGGACAACCACTCCCAGAAGGAACAGCTAAGCAGAGGTGCCCTGAGCTTTGCGTTTCTATAACGGGAGCACCTTTAATTATTCATAAACATGAGGGTTTAACACTATTTATAGTATTAAAGTTAATCATTTATTTAGCACGGTTTCTCCAAAAGAGTTAAAGATAACCTTTATCATGCTCATTAAGTAGCAATTTATAATAATTAGTGCTTGCTCCTTTTCCATCTACCCTGCTAGACCATAGATGTCCCAAGGGCAGGACCCGTATCTGACTGGGTGGCTGCTTTATCCTGCGTTTAGAACAGTCTTTTACATAGTAGGTGCTTAATATGTATTTATAGATTGAACATGTCAATTTAAATCTTTGCTTTTCATTTGACTTTCAAAGATGCGCAGGCAAGATACTATTCTGAGGTTTCGGTTTGGCTAGGTTAAGCTCCCAAATTTGGGTCACCTTAAACCTATCTCAACAATAGACTTTGGGCTCTTTTAGAGAACCCTGCTCAGAGAGCTAGGAGTTCTGGTGCTCTTCCCACCACTAAGCAGCTGTGTGGCTTTGGACAAGCATCGACTTAGACCATTGATCAAAAGTTCTTCACTTGGGGTCCTTGGATGTCCTAGAGATTCATGTGTCTGGGGCTGGGAAACCCCCATTATATGCACAGATATGCATAACCCAGTTGGGTACTTACGTCTGATGAGAGAGAGTACACAGCTTGAACAAGATTCTCTAAGGATTCCATAATGAAAACAAAGTTAAGAACCACTCTCTTTGTTTCTTTAAAAATCGGAGATGGTGGTGGGACAGATTAAATTCGGTCTGCTTGGCACATAAACCACAATTGCTTGCACCATACACACCTACTCCCAGACCTGGACATCCCTTCCATCTCATTCCCCTGCCTGTGGTTTGCTCCCACCCCGGTCTATCAGACCATCGACCCATCTCTACTCCATACCCCCAAACCAAGGAGTGGCCCCGCTGGCCAGGGCTGAGCACATGTGGATTGGGTCACCACTGTGGTCCTTTCCAGCCCAACGTTCAAGCCCATGCCCTGCCTTTTCCATCTCTTCTTTAATTGCATGTACAATGCTGTACAAACCTTTTTTGCTGCATCCCAAAGCAATATTCTTTCCTATTCAAATCTGCTTGTGATGCTGGCTTTGTGGAATGTTTTTGAGAAAAGGAGTGCAAGTGTCTTCTTAGAACTAAGAGAGTGGGGAAGACAGGTGCTACTCCCCTGTTCTGGGTAGAGCAGAATATCTGCATGAGAAGTATCAAGGCTTAGGGCCCGTAGCACAGGATTCCAGCCAGGAATGAGGTAGGAGAGAACAGGTGTCCCCATTACTAGCAGCTTCTAGTGGCTGTGGGTCAGCATCCGTGGGTGAAAACATCATTTGCCTTGACCCTTCTCCTGCCATTTAATCATCAGAGCACTTTCTCTTTAAGTCAAGACTTTTCCACTTCTAAGACCCATTTAAAAATGTGATGCTATTACTAGAGGCATTGGGGTTAGGGACTTGTATTGCATTTTTAAGGTTATTAGCCACCACCTTACGTAAGTCATCACTCTAGCAAGCCCACAGAAAATCAGTCACTTCTAAGAGGGTGAGCAATTGGACTTCTGTGGGCTCTTGTCCTCTCATCTCTAAAATAAAATGGTTGGGTTCAATGCTGATTCTGATTCAATTGTCCTGGGGTGGGATTTGAAATTCCAAATTTCTGTCAAAGTCTCAGGCGATGCCAATGCTGCTGGCCCATGGAGTGAGTGCACTTTGGGTAGCAAAGTTCTAAACTGCTGTATTGGAAGAATTCTGAGGCTAGTCTGGACCCATGAGAGAAAGGAGCAGAACTGATGAATGGTGCCTGCCCTGGGGATGCAGGAGACGGCAGAATGACTGTGGGTTTCCAATGCTCAGACTGGATGTTTTTAAAGGAAGCATCTTGAAATTGAACAGTCATTCTCAGAGTTGGTCCCCTGACCAGTACCAACAGCATCACTTGTGAACTTGTTAAAGGTGCAAATTCTTGGACCCCTACCCCGACCCCAGACCTACTGAATCAGAAGTGGGCTCCCGCGGTCTGGACTTCAGCATGCCTTCCACATGGTGCTGGTGCCTCAAGTCTGAGAAGTGTTCATCCAACATACAAGTCTTCTACAGAATTAATGACTACCAGCTAAGGTCAGGAAAAAGCACAGGTTCAGCAAGAGACACAGGGATGTCTCGAGGGAAGAAAGGTCTAGATAATGCAGTTTGATCGAGACCAAACACACCCCTCCCTATTTACCCCGTATTCAACTGTAGAGCTCTGATAAAAATCATTAAGAGTGCACTTCAAGCTTCTTTGGTCTCCCCAATTAAGTTTATTTTACAACCCACGAAATGTGTATCTGGCTCATGTTTTAAAAACTGATCAGAACTTAACGTAGTAGCATGATCTAGTCATTCCCACAGCCTTGGGAACTGGGCTGGCTGAGCCTTGAACAAAATTCTACTCTGCTCACAGCTGACACATGAGCTGAGTCTCAAGCTTGACCAACTGTTCCTTCCCGATTGGACTATTTCCATACTGCTTAGACATTTTAAATAGCAGGCTCCAGAGAGAGCTGGGTGCTAAAACCTCGGGTTCAAAGTAGAGTCCTAGCCCAAGAGCAGTTAACAATGATAGTCCAACCTCCTGTGACTCCTTCAAAATGGTGGAAGAATAATCCATACATGGAGAGAGAAAGGGCTCTCTCCTTGCACCCCACCTTCACAACTCTGGGAAAAGTACTAAAAACCAAGTAAAACAACACTCAGGTGTGAAACAGATTATGGCTCACAGCTGGAGGCAAAGAAGTTGCAATTCTATCCAATTACAACAATTTAATTGGGTGTTAAAAAAATCTTAGGTCCCAACAGTAGTCTCTCGGCCAGACGGAGGTCTGTGTTGGGAAAGAACGGCACCTCTATTTGTTAGTAATTGTGATTTCTGGCTGGGGAGAGAAAGCACCTCCCATTGCTTAGGGTACCCCAAGGTGGGCACCATTTTGACTTCGAGGATGAACCTGAAGCCTGGTTTGGATGTTGAAGACTTCAACTCTTCCCCAGGACTTGAGAAAGTACAGTCTGAAGCAGGCCCCTGCAAATTCTTTTAGTCCATCAACTACAAGGGCAAGTCTTATATTCAATTTCTTCTTACGAGTCTCAAATCAACCCCCCAACTATGTGAAAAATTGGACACAACCTGAATGTCCAACTTTAGGAGAAAGGTTGAGAGATTTATGCTGTATCAATAACAGGGTGACCACTGCGGCCAGCACAAATGTTCCTGGAGAATTTCTAATGATGTGGGGAAATGCTGGCAATGGAATGTTAAATAAAAAATGTAGGATACAAGGTCGTGGTATGGCACATTCTCAACAATGTCCAAAAGTCATAGAAAGGTAGCCAACATTCAAAATTGATTTCCATTCAATGATGGATTGACAGTGTTTTTTTCTTTGTCTTGTTTTACTATATTTTCTAAAATCCCACAACTTCGTGTATTATTTTTATAAGCAGAAACAAAAACAGTATAATTAAAAAATTGCTCCTTCTGACACTTTCCTTTGACTGGCCTGTCCTCTGTACCTGGCTTGCACTTTTTTCCCTTCCCTCATGGTCCAAGCTATTCCTTTCACCTGGCACACTCTTCTTGCGCCTCTCTACCTGTCCAAACTTTCTCCATCTTTCAAACTGTTGGGTTTCCCATTCCTCCATGGAAGCTACTGAGATCATTCCAGTTGTAGAGGGGATGCCATTGTCTTGTCCACACCATTTGTGAAGCCTTGGAATGTTAGGGTCTTTTATGATCAGCATGTCGGCTCCATGGGGCCACCCATCAGTAAGTAGTCAGGACTAAGAACAATTTCATTCAATAGTCAAAAGTCACCTCCTATATACACAGTAACTATCTGTCCCAGATTTTCTATGACAATTCCAATTCAAATATCTGTCGTTGATCACACATAAACCATAGAAGCTTCCCAGAAATCTCAGTGTCCCAGGGCTTAACTACTATTATTACTACCACAATCATATTAACTATGTCTCTGAGTTGCACTTGGATCCCAGACACACATCGCTTTTTTTTGGTTGATTCAGATATACTTGTTTCCAGTTCCAGTGAGGATTTAGCAAATAAAAATACAAGATACCCAGTTGAATTTGCTCTTCAGAGAAACAATGAATAATTTTTAAGGCTATGTATAGCCCAAATATTTCGTGGGACATACGTATCCTGAAAATGTAGCCATTGTTTATCTGAAATGCAAATTTAACTAGAAATCTATATTTTATCTGGCAATACTTGGTTCAGAAAAAGGGTTTCTATTCTTGAGAGCTTTTACTTCCTATAGTGATGGCACGGAGCCCTCATGTAGTCAAGACTGAGCCCTCCAACTGGCTGAATCACTGGTGCAGAGTAGGCTAACTCTAGAATGAACAGGGGAAAAGGCCCGGCTTTCCAGGCTCTGTCACTGAGGGGGCTTGTTGCAGACACATAGACAAGGCCGAAACATAAATACTGCTTCCAGGCTGCACCTGCAGTTTGAGAAGCACTCATCTATATGGGCAGTGGCACCAAGTGCAAAGTTCTGGAGTGAGATAGTTCTGGGTGTGGATCTCATCTCTCCCTGACAATGTATGATTTGCGGGAAGCTAAATAACTTCCTTAAGCCTCAACTATTCTCATCTGTAAAATGGGGATACTCATGCCTTTATACCACATTGATTAGTCTGAGGATTAAATAAGATCATGTTTATAAAGTTCTTAGCATAGTGCTTGGGGCATTGTTGTTATTAATATAAAAACAATATTTTTTTTTT
>RJWJ010032540.1:0-18469 GCA_004363605.1 Indri indri
ACTGTTATCAGTGAAGCTCCCAAGGGCACTGCTTCTGCCAGTTGTGCTCTTTATGTAATGAAAGGGTTAGTGTGACAGCAGTTTGCAGATCTGTCACAGAGTTCAGTGACTTTTAAGTCTATTAAGTTTTATCAGTGAATGCTTCTATGTCTACACAAAAAGGTACATTTTTTAATTTGGGATCTGATGATAATAAAAGTCCTATACTCCTTTTGTTTTACTGGACAATGTTAGGGTCTTTTGCCAACATCTACAATAACTAATTTTTCCAGGATGTTAGCAGACTTTACAAGGTGGTTTCACTTTTAGGTTCATCATGTCTGAAAATTATACCGTTTCCTCTACAGACTTGAGGGAGAGACTAATATACTCGATTATAAAGTTAATTTTTTTTGACAGGTATTCAGTTAAAGTGGCAATACCACAACCTGTTACGATACAGGTATGCACGTCCAAACCAGATGCTTTCATCAAGCTGCAGGTCCTAGAAAATGAAGAAATTATGGTGAGCTCCATTGGAAAAGGCCAAGCTATAATCCCAGCATTCAACTTCTTGAGAAATGATAAAACTGTGAGCTCCCAATGTAAGTGTGCCTTTTTGAACTGCATATTTGCTTTCATAAATAGATGTATATGTTTGCATGACATTGTAAAAATGAAGATAAAATAGCAAGTAACCACTTAAATATGTAAAACTTGATATTATTGTAAAATATTAAAATGCCACTATTGCATTTGTGTGTCAAATTAGGCTCCGAAAATTAAGAGATTAGTTATATGTGTACTTTAAAGACTTTTCACCTTGGAGAAAAAATTACTTTCTTATTACATGAGCTTTCTTAATAAGAAGTGGAATTTTTATTATTTTGAAAGAATTTTTTACTTTTCTTTCATTCTCAATTCATGATTTTTAGAAAATATTCTGTTTATTAAAGTTAACAGAAACTATAAAGTTATTACCTTCAATATAACATTCTTAAAGAGTTATTAAATAAATAAAATAAATTTTTCTGAAATAATAGTTAACAATGATACTCTGAGGTGTATTATTTATTCAGTTACTTTAGTAACTTGATTCTGACTATAAAAATCACACGTGACCAACGCAGAGAATTTAGAAAAATAGATAATTGTAAACAAGGAAATAAGAAATTCTCTGTAATCATGCTACACAGAAAAAAAATACTATTAACATTTTAGCTTTTTTGACAAAACACACTGTAAATATTTTAGCTTTTATGCCTCCATTCTCCATTTTTGCATTTACATTTTAAACAAAATCAGGATCTTACCTATTTTGCCAATTGATATTTCTTCTTAAAACCATACGTTTTTCATTTTTTTGTGGCATGGGTTGGGACCTCCAAACCAATGGTAAATAAAAGTGATCACAATCCTGAGATGTATATTGTCCAAGTGACTGGACATACTTGCTTTATACATTTTGTCCAATTTTATCATTTTTTTTATGGTGGAAGAATAAGTATAATCCTCATTATTCTGTTATGGCTGGAATTGAAATTTCCCTGTGTCATTTACTTAGGTTCCCGCAATACATGTTTGACTAGTTAATTAATAACATTTGACATATTTCTCTTTTTATTCCTACCAAGGGTACTTATATTATCTGTTAATTACAAAATAATGAAAATATAAATTAAAAATTAAAATGAAAGTCTTTTAAAGTGTGATAACATACACAATGGTGTTAAACATTAAGGAAGTCAGAGTCTGTGATGTTATTAATAGCTTAGTGTCATTTGAGTGGTACAAAATAAAGGAGAAACTGTTGAATTGTTGTATATTCTTTTAGCAATCAATAGTTGTTGAGAATATGCACTGCTCTGTGCAGGTAACATACTATTATAGCAGATTTCTTTATGACCAGATTATTTCCAAGGAACCCAGTCATGTTGGATTTTATCTCATTAAAACAAAAAAAATTGACCTATTCCCGTGAGTGTTTTATAAAGACATTTAACCAATGTAGTTAATAAAAATTATATATATATATATATATATATAACATGTTTTAAATTAAACTTAAAATTTCTCCTATTCAGCTAGCAAACAAGTTCTTTTATTTCATGCTACATCCAAGAAAGAACAAGAAGTGTATGTTAAGAAGAAATCTGCCCCGGGAAGTCAGAAGTCCTTTAAGGGTAAACCTGGAAATATAATACAAGACATTGGTCTGCCTCTTTTGGAGGAGGAAACTACCAGTACACCCACCACAGAAGAAATTCCTAGCATGCCACGGCAGGTATATTTACATTAAAAAGAAGTATTAAATTGGACTGCTCCTAAAAATCTAATATAACATAAAACAATCCACTTCCTAAAAGTTGTCAATATATAATATGCAAGGTCACCAGTGTATAACCAGAATTGAAGAATAAAACATTCTTGACTTGTTTCTCTGTGCCAAATCTTTAAATACATGGCAAATTTTATCTGTACACTAACTCAATAATGTAGATGTAATTATCTAACTTTACAGTTGAGTTATGAGTCTGTATAACTTTGAAGGTCACATACTATTAGTAATAAAGGTCACATATGAAAGATCACATATTAATAAAAACTAATCTGTATGTGGTTAAAACTATAGGAAAAAAGGACAATGCATATATTTTAAAGCAGCAGAAAAAAACATGACCTGGGCATTGGAAACCAAAAACAAAAAAAGTAAAAGAAATTGAAAAGAAAATAAAGTGCCAGAATTAAATCCTAATATGATAGTAATTACACTAAATTCAAACAGATTAAATTAATCGATTATAAGACTAAAATTTTAAAGATATATAAAAAATAATATCCAACTATAAGTAGTCCAAAATGACACTTTTAAACAAAATTCCAAAGAAAGATTAAAAATACAAAGAAAAACTTACTTGGCAAATATCAAATGAGACCTGCGATGATAGTTTTAACACATCAATACATAAAATTTATAAAAGATATTATATACAAATAAAAGGAAGATAAATCAAGTAGATATGAGCATAACTAACACATGGGCACCTAACTACCCAAACACAATAAATAAAAAGAAAAAACTATTAGAACTATGGAGAATAAAAAAAGATGAGTCAACAATTAACAATTGAATATTTTAACACAGTGGTCCCCAATCCCGGCCCACAAACCAGTACCAGTCTGTGGGCTGTTGGGAACCGAGCGGCACAGCAGGAGATGAGCAGCGGCAAGCCAGTGAAGCTTCATCTGTATTTATTGCCACTCTCCATGGCGGGCATCACCGCCTGAGTTCCGCCTCCTGTTAGATCGGTGGCATTAGATTCTCATAGGAGCAGGAATCCTACTGTAAACTGTGCATGCGAGGGATCTAGGCTGCTCGCTCCTTATAAGAATCTAATGCCTGATGATCTGAGGTGGAGCTGAGGTGGTGACACTAGCACTGGGGAGCGACTGCAAATACAGATTATCTCTGCTAATGCAGAGAGGTTTGACTGCACAGAGAGCATAACAAATCAATTGCTTGCAGAGTCATATCAAAACCCTATCAGTGAGTGGCAAGTGACAATGCAATAATAATAGAGATAAAGTGCACAATGAATGTAATACGCTTGAATCATGCCAAAACCATCTGCCCCTCCCTTTCCCACTGCCCCCATGCCCCGTGGAAAAGTTGTCTCCCGTGAAACTGGTCCCCGGTGCCAAAAAGGTTGGGAACCACTGTTTTAAAACATTCCTTTCAGAAACTGGAAAGATCAAGCTGAAAAACAAAATAAATATGATTGTGAGGATTTGAAAAATCTAAGTATAAGCTTAATAGCTTAGATATCTATATAAAGCACTTTACCTAATAAATGAAGAATATATGTTTTCTTAGCACATATGTAATATTTTTCAAAAAATAAAATAAAATGGGAGCCTCAATAAAATCCATACTGTCTATATTATACAGATATGTTACCTGAACATAATGCAATAAACTAGAAATGAATAATTAACAGGTAGTTTCAAATCCAATAAATGTGAAAACTGAAAGTATACTAAATAATCTTTTAGCTAAAAAGAATATCAAAAAGAAATTATGAAATATATAAGATTCAATAAAAGTAAAAAATTTGTAAGCAACATCTAAAATAGCATTTAATGGAATGCTACTTTTAGATTAATTTGTTAGGAAGCATGAATAATCAAAAATAAATGAGCTAAGCTACTGTAATAAAAGTTAGGAAAAAAGCAAAAAAGTAACTCAAAGATAAAAGAAAAAGGATTTTAATAAAGAAGAGAACAGACATCAATGAATTGGGGAGCAAAAAATAAATTAGATTAATAAATTCTAAGCTACTTCTTTTAAAGATTAATGAATTAGATATACTTCTAGTAAGACCAATCAAGAAAAAGAGAGAGAAAAAATATCAATTAACGAAATACAGAAAAACCAAAAAAAAGGTTTAAAAAAATTAAGAGTGTTATAAACAACTGTGCTAACAAATTCAAAAACCTATGGGGCGGGGGAACCACCTGAGTTCCCAGGGGCAGAGGAGAGAAGGAATGGCAAAGCCGATTCACAAGAAAATAGAAAATCTGAATAAAACAATAAAGAATAATAAAATCGAAATGATAATCCAAAATCTTCTAAGTCTTCATTTTCCAAAATTCCATAGGCCCAGCTCTAACAGACTTTCAAGGAGCAAATTGTTCTAGAAAACAAAAAAATTATATAAATCTTCCAAGGCTTTTTAAGAGATTAATGTAATCCTGATTCCAAAACCAGATAAAAGTAAAACAAAAAAGTGAATAAAATTCATTTATAAACATGAATGAAAAATTATAAAGAACATAATAGATAACAATTCTACCAGTGCATAAAGTGATCAGGTAGCATTCATACCAGGAATTCAAGTGTTTCGCTGTTAAAAAATGTATCAGTATTCGTCACCACAGTAATTTGGCTCGATGAAAATGTATGAAAATATATAACCCTGAAACATTTAAGTTTAATATCTATTATGGGTTTCTCAAAAGTGCTCTTAGCAAACTAGCATAGGAGAGAACTTTTCAATTGTAAATGTTACATATCAAAAATCTTAATGGAGAAATCTTATATACAAAAACATTACATTATTGTAGAAAATTTAGGTGTATTCCTATTAAAATTAGAATAAGAAAGAATGTCCACTATCATTGCTATTAGTAGTATTTAATGATACTGGAGCATTGTGATAATGGAGAGTCAGACTAATAATACAAGAAACAAAATAAATAAAAGAGTATTCGAAATAATCACTGAGCTATTTACAGATGGTATAATAGCAAGATCGTCAGAGACATTAATAATAGCAAATACATATTTACTTAGTCATCACCTGCTATGTACCTGGTACTGTGTATACACATAGATCTTTAATTCTCCCATCAACTCTTTTTTAAATTTTTTTTTTATTTGAGCATAGTACAGGGGTACAAATGTTTAGGTTACACATACTGCCTTTGCCCCACCCGAGTCAGAGCTTCTAGTGTGTCCATCCCCTAGACGGTGCACAGCGCACCCATTAGGTGTGTATATACCCATCCTCTCCTCCCCCTCCCATCTGCCCTACACCGGACGAATGCTACCACTATATGTGCAACTTTTGAAGTACGTATCCCATGCCTGTTTAACAGTCAAGGAACCTGGAGCACAGAGAGCTTAAGTAATTTGCTCAAGGCCGAACAGCTGGTTTGTACTGAAGTAGTACTTGAACGCAAATAGCTCAAGCCTCTGAGGCCATACTCTTAACCACTACACTGCTGCTTCTACAACTTAACAAAAACTGGTAACCTTTCTTTACACCAGCACTGTATGTTAGACACTAGAATAGGATGCCTTTCATAGTACCAACAAAATTGTAAAATATCTAGGAATTAACCAGTAATACATCAATTTTCTATATAGAAAAACTTAACACTTCAATAAAAGACATAGAAGATGATCCAACCAACTGGAGAACTTAGATGACTTGAATAAACAGAAAAGTATTTCGTGCTTTTCACAGAGGTGACACAATAGTATAAAGACACCAGTTATCCCCAATTTACTTTTAAATTCAATGCAATCTCAATCAAAATTCAAACTGTATTTACAGAAATTTTCTAAACTTACTCTAAAATTCACAGGACTTAATAACAGTTCACAAATAGTTAAGTCAACTTTGAAAAAGAAGAGCAAAGTATATCTTAGTGTTTCTAAATATTGAGACAGTAAAAAGCCATAGCAGTAAAAATAGTATTAATTAGTGCAAAAATAGGAAGATGAAGTAATGGAAGAAAGTAAAATAAGAATATGTCCGTATTTGTATGGAAATTTAATATAGAATTAAAGGCAACACCATAAATCAACAGAGAAAACGTGGACTGTTGAGTGGATAGTGCTGGGAAAAATACCTTTCCATGGAGAAAAATAAAACTAGACCATTAGCTAATAGCATAAATAAAGGCAAATTCCAGATGTATTGGAGATTTTATTGTAAAATTTTAATTCATAAAAGTAATAAAATAATAGATGATGTAGGAGACCATTTTTTATGCCCTGAGCACAAAAAGAGAAAACCCTAAAGGCCAACAGCTTTGAAAAAAATACTGAAACTCTTCGGTTATCTGAGAAATGCAAAATACGACAGCAGTGAGATTCTACTTTATACCATTTACACTGGCAAAAATTAGAAAGTTAGTAAAAGATGTTGGTGGGGATGTGAGGATATTAAATTTTTATAAATTGTAGTGTTACAAAATTTTGGAGAACAGCTGGGATTATTTAAATTATGATCATACAATCCAGAAAATTATGCATTTATCATGTGCCTAGAATAATAAATTATATTAGGCACATACTGTGTCTATTCTTATTGTTTGTTCTTAAGCACTGCCTTTTGTTTCACAGAGTTACAAGTATATTATACAGTGTTTGGTGTTGTATAACAGTTGGCCTCTCACTGAAAATCAACTGACATTTGTTCAAGCACTAAAAGACTTAGAGAAAAGTGATACCAAAGGTATGTCATCCTAAATGTTCATGCATGCACTTTACATTTTATGTAACTGTTTAATAGTAAATTGATCATACAATTATTAAAACATATTGCTTATAATTTGTATTCTATATCTTGTGGCATTTCCTTTTGCTAATTGATTATATATTTCAACATTTTTACTGCCTGGTTTATGAGAAATAAAAATATATGTTTATTTTAATTTAATTTAAACACATTTTGTGTAGTAGGTAAAAATTACTCATTGATTATACTTTAGAACATTTCAAGAAATGTGTAAGAAACTTTTCTGTTTACGAAATTATATTTGCCAACAGTTGTTGAGAAAGTATAGCACTAAAGATAAGCTCTTAAAATATTTTACAAATTATTCAATTCCAGAAGGAAAATCTCTAGTGAAAAAGGACTCTGGTTTATTTTTTCAAAATATAAGCTATTCTTAATATTCCTGAGCAGGAAATGATTGTTTGATGCTTTAAAAAATAAAAGAGAGAGAGAATCAAAAAGAAATCTCAAATAGCCTCTACCCTAAGCTTTATATCCTATCGTGCAATATCATAATTGAATCTGAAGCAGTATGTGTTTTCTATTCTTATGTTCTTTCTAAAATTTAAGCCAGATTGCCTGATCATAAAAATAATACATGCAAGTTATTTTAAAAATAAAATAAAACCACAAAACAAAAGTGCATAAGGTAAAAAGCAAAAGCCTGCATTTCGTCCTGGGCTCCATAAACCTTAGCCCCAATACTCCATGATAGCCACCACCGAAGCCTGCTTTGTTATCTTTCAGAATCTTTAATGCATATGTATATTGTACTTATGATAAGACACAAACTCTTAATTCTTCTCATCCCCTAATAAACAGTAAATTTTACTTTCTCAGTGTCTGAATTCCCCTATTATAACGCACACCCCTGAAGCACAGGGAATTTTATTCATTTTTGCCTGTTTGATCCCTTGCATTATAATCTAGTTAGATACTATACACACAGCAAAGCACTCCATAATATTTATTGAATGAATAAGTGAAAGGATACAGGTAAGCTTATTGCCCTTATTTACTAATTGTCAAAAACTCTGTTGAGGTGTTTACTGGCTTGTATTATCTGCATGGCCCTCATCAGGAAAGACTTAATAGAGGTTTGTTTATACAGAATTAAGAGAAAACTATTATTGGTAGGCTTAGCCTTTCTTAGAAGGGACAGATTCTAGCATAGGTCATAAAATTCAAAGACAAATTATAAAGGTATATGACACCAAGAGTTCCCATGTCCATTAGAACGTACTGAATGTGCTTCCACAGCAACGCATCACACTGGAAATCACTGCCTTGCTGGTCTCCGCTGCTCCCCTCCCACTGGGCCAGGGTCTGTGTCTCCCTCAACCTCATCTTTGTATCTCCAGCACCAAACAGAAGATGTCAGTAAATGTTTATTGAATGAACGTGCAAACGTGCTATGCCAGCGACAGCAGGTATGTTTAATCCTGATGGCTTCCTGGCCTGCTGTGTTGACAAGATTCTGAGGCTGTGATCTGGCTCAACAAAAAAGTTCTGTGATCTTTTATCAATGTCTAACATGGACCCACGAAGAGAAAGTGGTAGCATTCAAGCCACCGTCATCATCTCATTGCTATTCACACGTGTTATGTGTATAACCCCTAAGTAAAGTCACGGAATACGAATTTTGCTAAAATCTCTCTTCGTTCTACCTCAACCTCCCCTCCCACAGCCAACACCATTGCCCAGCACCACTGAGAATTTCTGAAATAGCAGGCAAGGCTTTGATTTCATATTCTTGCCTACTGTAATAGAAGAGATTACAATTACTCCATGAATAAATGTCATATGGAAGCTGAAAACCCCTTGCAGGCTACATCTCAAGCTGGAGATGCCCGATGATGATTCCTTCGCTGAGGCTGCACAGCCAATGGCTTTGGCCATCGCTGTCCTCCTGGCGTGCTCCCTGAGCCAGTGCTTCAGGCTCTGTCCCCTCTCTCCTGGACCCACCTAACCCTGCCTAAGTCTGCCTTACAGATCATCTATAGCTGTGCATTTGGGCCCATTGATTATTTCGCAGTCTACCACCCAGACCCACAAAGTTCTAATGGAAAATAAATGAAAAAAACCTATTAATCGTATTTGTTTCTTCCACTTTGCATGTCACCATGTTCTCTTTCTCTATTTTTTTCCTATCAGGCTGTCACTTTTGTTCTCCCATAAATTAGCCATTACCCTGTCTCCACCTCCCCTGTGGTCCAAATCAAAATCTCTTAGTTCATACTTCATCCAAAAAAATATATTTTTGAATCTATGTTCTCTATATCAGCCAATGGAAACCTGGTTGAACCAACAGATAACACAAATCACGTGGTAGTTTTATGTCCCTCTACTGCAAAGAAGTAGATACATAGTATGTGCTAAAAACCAATGGAGTTAAATATTGTATGCTAAAGATCTATGTGCAAATAACATATTCACAATTATGGAGATAAAATAACAAAGAAATAGCACAGTTTTGTGTGTGCTCATGCTTTCAACAAAGCTATTCTTGTTTCCTTTTTCGTTTTTCAAGGACAATTCATGGAACTAGTATAATACAGATTACATTTCCAGGGACTAGGAATTTTAATAGATCAGAGTGAGAGCCAAAGCTCCGTTTTTTGCCTGCATGAGTTTTTTCATGAGTTGCCTGTAGCTTTTTATGTTTCTGCTTTCTGTATTATATTATGCCTGTCTCAATAAGCTTGCAATTGTCATGCTACTGTTCTTTATAGCAATTAAAAATGTGAACCCAAATCCTCAAGGCAGGGAAGGAATAATCCCATCATAAATAATGAAAAGAAAACAACACAACAACCTTACTAAATTCAACTGAAAATCCTGTTCGCATGGAAAAACTATTCCTGAATAATGTTCAAACTAGATTAAAAGAATATGCAATGATTAAGCAGGAAATATTTGTGAAAACATTTTAAGCTTTTCAGAACAAACTGGTTAGCATCATATAGTGCAATGCTATTGGAATAGTGAATGGAGTTGCTTTCTTCCCAGCTCTCTAAAGAAAACTTCTAATGTCTAAGAAGGTACAAAATACCTCAAAATATCCTTAAATTTAGTCATATATATATTTTAAATATCTACATATATTTTCTCCCTTAATTAGAAATTTAGTTCCAGCTCATATAAACTGAGTGCATTATGTAAAATTACATAAATTTGGGAAGTTTAGAAAAAGAAGAACTGGTACTTTGAGATTGTGTGGAAAGTTAGGATAAAATAGTTTGTTCCAGGAAGTCTTGAAGAATACCAAGCATGGAAAATAAAGCTCTACCTTGGTGTTAGAGGTGACAGGAAGGAGAATATGTCTCACAAGATACCCAGAAGTCTGTTCTAGACTCATGTCACTCACAGGATCATCCACCAGGCATCAGGTGTGGCTAATGAGGAGTTGGTTCCAGCCAGAGAATGATGAGGAACAAAGAGATAAGGAAAGCTCTCTGCACATGTCCCGCTATTCAAGGCCATTCCCTTCCTCCTTCTAGGTCAGGAATGAGGGGAAGAATGGTTCAGAAATGTTTTCCTCACTTAGTTCACAGAAATTCATTATTGTCAATATTAGGACTTCATAGTATTAGACACTGGCAACCTTAAATTGTCACTGCTGTTTAAAAATACATAGTGGGTAGGAGAAGAAAAGGGCTATACACAGGAAAAAAAGGAGGAAGAGTATAGACCAATACGTTCAAGTGGTTATTTCTGAGTGTTGAAATTCTTGGTAATTTTACTTTCTCATTTGTGTTTTTAATATCTAAAAGCAGATTTTATTAAAAATGAAAAATATATAAATCAGAAGTTTTAAATGAGCACATACTACTTTATTCAGAAAAAAAGACTGTACTTTTATTTTACAAGCAAAAAAAGAAACCCTAGAGAGACCTACAAGTTTAATCATTGTGATTGTTTGAGTGCTACTAAGTGCCTCTTACTCTACTTAGTATTAATACTTTACATTCATTATTCCCAATTTTCACAAAATCTCTGGGAGGTAGTTACTACCATCTCAATTTTACAGATGAAGAAATGAGGCTGAGATGCTATAAATAATTTTCCTAAGTTTACACAGCTAGGAAAGAGTAGAGTGAAGATTCTAACCTGAGCCTGACTTACTGTAAAACACAAAATCTTTCCACTATATCTTGCAAGTTCTTTAGAGACTTTCTAACTAGTAGTATTGCCATAGTAGTAATGGTGGTACCGGTAGTAGCTGCTAACATTTATGTCAAATGCTGTCTAATGGCTTTACATATATTGACCCAATTAATCCTCCCAATAAACCTGTGAGGTAGGTGTTATTACTACAGTATTGTCATTTTACAGATGAGGAAACTGAGGCATGGACAGTTTAAGTAACTTGCCGTCAGTCACACACCTAGTTGCTGCATGGCTAGCTAGGATGTTGAATGGAAATTAATTATCTACCAAGAGCTTTTGAATGGGAAAAAATAATAATATACAATAGTACAAGTTTCCTATTTTTATCATGTCCCACATAAATGTCTTTATTTAGGGAGCTGTCTGTATTACTTTAGTGACCATAAAAGTTTGTGTATGGGCTTTATCATGTTTTTCTGTATATTAATGTTTAAATGTTAAAATTCTGAGGAAGACAAAAGAAAAATATTAATATCTAAAATGGACAGAGCAGTATAATTCATGAAAACAGAATAATGTAAAACATAGAGTTGAGTAATGGTACAAAATTAATAATATGAGTTAAATTTTTGAAAGGAAGTCATTAAATGGGGAAATATAACATAGTGATTAAACTTTCTTGGGTTCATCTACCCAAACTTGGGTTATTTGTCACCTGAAAAGTTAGAATAACCACTCCTTTCTTTCAAGGTTGTTTCAAGCTAATATATATAAAGTTCCTAGAACATGGTAAAAATCAACAAATAGTAATATCATTATTATGTATTCCAAATAGAAAGTAAGTCTTCTGTAAAAATTATATGTGTTCTTTTTTTGAGATCACATTTGACAATTTTATGTGTGAATGAGCGGCAGCTAAAATTAAATTACACCTTGCATTGCATGACACATTTGTTGCTGAAAAGCAGTAAGCAAAGAAAATCAGAATTAAATTGTATTTAAAATGAACTAGAAAAATTTTCTGTTTGAAAGAATATGCTGTTGGACAATCTTCTTAAATTCAAGCAGCTTTTGAATTCAGAAGAATCAGTCTTAAATGTCATGTTTATAAATGTTTAGGTAATTTGATTAAATTTAAAATAGCAATAAGTCAACTGCTATGCATCAGTAATATTTACAATTCAACCCATGTGCTCTAATTTTAAGCATATGATATATTTGAGAAGTATTCAATTACCAATGTCTTCAAATTATCAACTTAGCTTGCTTTTAAAATACAAATATTTTATATAAAGAAGAAATTGGTCAGGTGCTTTTTGTTAACAATTACTATGTTGGTGACCTAATTTAAATTTTATACTCATCCAGAAGTCAGTGTTGCTCCACTTACTCACTTAAACTCAACATTTAATTTCTATGAGAAATATTACATATAATTTGATTTTTTTCAAAAATTTCACGTCTTTATAACCCATGATAAAAAAATAAGGCCTGAGATATGGCTATGTACCACCTGGGATATTTCTGTGATAAATTTTTAGCAAGCGTGGTTAACATGACGCAACAGTGCCACCTTTAGTATATTTCAGTACCTATGTTTTAGTAAAAATTCCTTACTGAGATGGCTCGCTTTCACTTAAGAAAACAGAAGACTGGAGCATCTTGAGCAAGTAGCACTTAGTGATGTCATCTGCCTTCATATACCATTAGTGATGGTGTGATCTTAAATTCCTTTTGCCAACCTGTTACACTTTTATGTTGCTGGCCTGTGCCTTTGAAGTTCTAGTGCATTTACAAAAACAAAAATAAACTTTTTCATTCTCAAAAACATTGGGTTTCAAGTCCCACCCAATTTTATTAGCGGAATTATAACAATATTTCCTTTACTTAATTCCTTTTTTGGCTCAATGAATGCCTGGTGTGCCCAATTCAAGGTCTTTGAAGAAACATCATTAAACATACATATATGTATCTTTATATATACTTATGTATAAAAAGAGATTTTTCTGTTTATATTTACCAAGTATGATTGTACTTGACAAATGTATACTTTGTTCTAATTCTAGTTTAGAAATACGTAAATGTTCAAATCCCAACCAGTCTTGATTCCTGAATATATAAAAAAACCTAAGCACTGAATTTTAATCATAAAAACAAAATTCCATTTTTAAATTTTTATAAGTTTTATTATCTACTGAGGATTTCTTTCTACTATATTCTGGATACGTGTGAGGTAATGTAAGAGGAGACCTAAAAGCATAACGTTAAAGGCCTTTTAAATTCATTTTATCAACAGATACTCCCTGAGCACTTCCTCTCTGCAAGGGGTATATTAGTTTATTCCAATGATCATTTCCTCTAGAGGTCTCCTAATTACATGAATATATAATATGAAGTCATATTTTTAATAATTTTTTAATCAGTAAGATGTTTCTTCTTGAAACTTACTGCGTATATGCTGTCAACATGTATAGATTTTCTTTTTCTTTTTTTCCACAGTATCCTTTTATCAACTTTATGCTCTCAACAAACCAGAATTTTACAGAAGGGACTCTCAGAGGCTGCATGACTTTCCCAACCTCATGTGGCTAATTATTTGCCTATCTGGGGTTTGACCCTAGGCTTCCAAACTTTGGATTAGGTGTTTTTTCCATCAGGGAAAAAATTATTCTGAATATTTTTTCAAGAAACATTGGTTGGACAAGTATAAATTACTGCAAATTCCAAATTAATGACTTTATGGTTGTATCAGAGACTGGTACATGAGAAATATAGTTCTTTTTTATTAAGATTATCTTAAATGGACAAATCATAACTGAATATAATCATGAGGTATGATGTGTTTTGACATATGTATATGATGTGGAATGAAAGCTTTACATATTAAACAATCTGATGGGTATATATTATCAGCTCAACATTATACTAGCTGAAATTAGTGATTTAAAATGAGGTATATAATGATATTCTGGTCTTCAAAGAACTTATAATTCAAAGTAGAAAAGGTTACCCTCTATTATGCTATTAAATATGGAAATTATTATATTCTGTATGTTAATAATGTAAGGAAAGAGGATGGCATGCACTGCTGTGTGCCTGACACTTTAGTAGGTGCTTTGTGTATGTAAACTTGAGTATTATAATATGCTAATTTCAATGGAATCAAATACACCTAAATGTCTGACTCAAACACTGAGAACTATGGGTAGTAAGAAAAGAAAGCCACAGAAATATTTCATGGGGAAGCTTGAGATTCAATTTCAGCTGACATTTGTTAAGCATCTGAAAACCCCAGAATGTGTGATACTAGGTATGAGCCTATTTTAAATGCTCTATATTGATTATTTTAAGCCCTGTGGTTATGGTATTAGTATCTCCATTATACAGAGGAAGAAACTTAGGCTGAAACGATGTAATAAACCTACCAAAGCTAACCTATCCAGTGGCTGGTCCAGGATTTACCTCCAAGTCATTTGATGGCTTGACCAAAGGATTTTCCCAGCACAACACTTCTCAGCAGCTGTCATTATTGGCAGAAGGGCAAGTTCCTTCCTTATAAAAGGGTGGTGCTCACAGTTTCTTTACAGTCTTGCAGGGTGATCTGCCCCCCCCCCCCAATTTGAAAGTAGCTAATAGCTGGGCACCAAGTAATCGATAAGATCTGGGTTCTTTACCATTACTGTTTTACTTTGCTAATGGGGTGACTTACAAGACTCAAATTTTGAAAGAAACTGGCAGATCCTTTGAACTTGTATTTGATTTTTTTTTTACATTCTTTCAAAAAATTATTTGCGTATATTCATAGGGTACAAGTGCAATTTTGCTATGAGCTTGTATATGAATGCTGATTCAACTCTTATCCATTGAGGTACCTGAGTAAATAATATAACCTCTCTGAATCTGCCTTGCTAGGAAGTTTTGAGAATTAAAAAAGAAAGAAACATAGTAAGGATTCAACAGATAATATTTGCCCCCGCCCCCCACCACTTTGATATTTAGTTGTTAGAAAGAATTAATAGAACATAAAGCAAATGCCCTTCATGTTGGCAAAAGGTAAATACACTCTCCTAAAAATAAACCAGTGGTTTTCAAAGTATGGTCCTGGGACCAGTAGCCTCAGCACCATCTTTGAACTTGTGAAAAGTTTAAATTTTGGGGCTTCACCACAGACCTTCCCAATCAGAAACTTTAAAGGTGGTGCCTAGAAATCTGTTTGATAACAAGCCCTTCAAGTGATTCTGATACAGGCTAAAGTTTGAGAACCACTCTTATGAAGGTACCTTCAGCTTCTTTGAATTCTAAGTCATCTGTTTTCTTCCCTTCAGCCCATCACTTTGCAGTACTTATTTCTAACAAAAGGGAAAAATGCATAGATTTCTTAAATCAGTGTTTCTCAAAATACAATCCATAGGCCAGTTGTATCAGAATCACTTGAGGTGATTTTTAAAATTATAGATTCCTGGGTCGCACGCCAAACTACAGAGTTGTTTGGAGAGTAAGCCTCAAGATATACATTTTACAGGCTCTCAGGATGATTGGCACACTCATCAAAATTGTGAATTGTTCTGTTACAATAAGCACAGCATCACCAGTAACAGAGTTGTGTGCCAATCAACACAGCATTACTGGTAACAGAATTGTTTAACAGCACAAGGTGAAAATAGTGAGTTCTTCTATGCCAGGTTAGATAAAAGGTTAGATTGAGGTTCTTTAATCCAGTGCTGGCCAGAAATGTGACTCTAAAATACAATTAATCCCACACTATATTGGCATTGAGATCTCTGGGACCCAGATTTTATTGGAACAAGAAGCTGAGGTGGTGGTGGTGGCCAGTGGGGCTGACCAAAGCTCAGTTACCTCATGTTTGGCTTAGGAAGAAGAGCTGTTACTTCAACATCTCTGTGAGGCCAGGGATTCCCGAAGAGACCACAAAGGAAGCGGCACTAAACCACATAGGTCCACATAGGTTTCCATGTCTGTGCAGGCAGTGTTTTTTTATCCCCAGAGTTTTTGGCTGACAAAGGATATCAAAGAATATAGGAGAAAATGTGCCTACTCTGGCCTCTTCCACTTTCTATTCTGGGTTTCTGATAACAGGTGATTTTTACTCTGTGGTTTTTCTATAAAAATCTTTGCTTTCATTTTTTCTTTCTTCTTTTCTTGATCCTATTTCTAAGGTTCATCATCTCTAACTTAAGGCCTCATCCTTCCTCTCATTTAGATAAACTTATTCTCTTTCTATGGGCTCATTTTTCTCACTTTCCTACTCACAAGTTAAATCAGTCTTGTCTTATTCATTACATACAAGAGTTGAGCTGCTTAGCATGGAATCTCAGCTTCCTCCACAGAGCCCTTTGTAATTTCATGCACTTAAGACAAGGTCTTCAGGTAACTTTGAGAAACACAGGCTATGTGAATTCTCTGTTCTTGCAGAACCCTGCCCAGGCAAGCAGCACACATAGGTCCTCAGGAAGTTCAGATAAGAAAATAAATCCAGGAGGACATCAGAGGAAATGGTAGAGTATGGACTTAAAAATTGATTCATCCATAAAAGCAATGAAAAACCTGGCAAAAATTATCACAATTAACTTTTTCAGGACTCCAGAAATTTTAAAAAGCTTATAGTAACTGGGGAGTGTTTATTCAAGAAAAGCAGATGAATCTCTCTAACACCAAACTTTATGGCATTTCAACTTGTCCTAGTCCTATCACCTGTTTCTCAGCTCAGCAGTAGCCATAAAAAATAACAGCCCATATTCCTACCACAGACTGGTAGACACCAGAAGAAGTAAAAAGGAGCTAGATTTATTTAAAAGCTTTATTCCCAAAGACTTACCATTATTTGACATGTCTGGTGATTTCCTGGAAGACTCCACTTATAAAATTGACTCAAAACTAAGTTATTATGAAAAGCTTTCTCCACAGTATGGGAGATAGTTTGATCAAGATTACCCAGTCTGAGGATAAAGAATGAAGAAAAAGGAACAGATCCTGAGAGACTTATAGGACTCTATCACACATACCAGCATAAACACAATGGGAACTCCAGAAGGAGAGGAGAAAAAGAAAGTGGCAGAAAGACTATTTGAAGAAATAATGGCTAAAAATGTCTCAAATTTGATGAAAAATATTAATTGGCACATTCAAGAAGCTAAGAGATGCAGAACTAGACACATCATAATAAAACTGTCCAAAGACAATGGCAAAGAATTTTGAAAAGCAACAAGAAAGAAGTGGCTCATTACATACAAGGTATGTTAGATAAGATTAACAGCAGATTTTTTAATCAAAATCTTTGGAGATCAGAAGCCAATGTGAGGACATATTCAAAGAACTGGAAATAAATTGCTAAGCAAGAATTTTATACCCAGAAAAACTATCCTTCAAAAATAAAGGACTATTAAGGAGAAATTAAGATATTCCCAGAAAAACAAAACATGAAAATATTTGTCGCTAAAATATCTGCCCTACTTATAGGAAGTTCTTCAGGCTGAAATAAAGGGAAACTAGGCAGTAACTTGAATCTATATGAAAAAAATATCATGCACAAGTAAAAGTAACCACAGATAAATATGAAAATCAGTACAAATGTGGAGGATTTTTGCTTGTAACTCTTTGTATCCTCCTATCTTATTTAAAAGATAACATCATAAATCAATAATTTTAAGTCTGTGTTGATGGGCACAACATGTATAAAGATGAAATTTATGAAATAACAGCATAAAAGGGGACAGAACTAAAAATAAACTATGTTTTTATGTACCATTAAAATTAAATTGCTATCAATTCAAACTAGATGGCTATAAATTAATATTTTAATTATAATCCTCAAATTAACTACTAAGAAAATATCTCAAAAGTGCATAACAAGCAAACAAAAAGGGAATTAAATGGGTACAGTAGTAAATATTTATTTAACACAAAAGGAGGTAGTAAGATGAATATAGAAACAAAAAAGATATAAGACGTATAGGAAAAGAAATAGGAAAATCATAAGAAATGACAGTGATCTAGAACCTCTTATACTTTCCTGGATTAAACTTAAGCCCATTATCCAAAGTGATGCACCACAACAGCAAAGAATGGGCTCCACTTGTACTCGCCATCAAATTGGTACTAACTGATCAACACTAGGGTGATCACGTGGCAAAAATACTCTCCAGGGATTGGGAGCAGGGGGGTAAGTCTGCAACTAAAGGACACGGGGGAGCACTGTAGGGGGAAAGGGCATGCCTTTAACCCGCACTTGGGTGAGGCAAAGACAAAGTATAACCATAATGTTTGTACCCTCACAATACCCTGAAATAAAAAAA
>RJWJ010032541.1:0-18480 GCA_004363605.1 Indri indri
AGTCTCTAATCAGTTCCTCTAACATTAAGTCAGCACTTGACCCGGGTCCCTGTCTGCCTGGTGGAGATGGCTTGCTGTCAAGTCCAGTTTGACCCAGAGGAACGGTTTCTATAAAAAGTCCATTTCACTTCCTTTAGAATGCAGTGTGGAAGTTCAGGCTCTCATTTCGCAAGATTTTACTGGGTGCCAACTTTTTGTTAGACATTGGGGATGACTGTGACACAGTTCTTTACGTTAGATTTTATTTTTACGTATGAAAAGTCATGGTTATATTGACGGTGATTTCTCCAGAGCTCTTGGAATGTCCCCATGCCTGCTGAGTTTGGCCGGGATTTTCCTTGCTGAGTTTTGCGGCACCCGGGTCTCTTACCCCCGCATTTTCCACTGCAGAAGGACTGCCTGCAGAACTCCCTGTGCGAGGCCGAGGACCGCTATGGCACGGAGCTGGCCCAGATGCAGAGCCTCATCAGCAACGTGGAGGAGCAGCTGTCCGAGATCCGGGCCGACCTGGAGCGGCAGAACCAGGAGTACCAGGTGCTGTTGGACGTCAAGGCCCGGCTGGAGGACGAGATCAACACGTACCGGAAACTTCTGGAGTGCGAGGACTGCAAGTAGGTGTGATCTGGGCAATTCCTCACTAAGCTACATCCATGACTGTCAGGCGATTCCTCGGAGATAACTGAAGTGCTTGCAGAAGGTCTCATCTCTTCTCACCTTCCTGTGCACCCTCACGCCGTCCCTCACTAACCTCTCCCGGCCGTGCAGATTAGATTGCTATAGAATGTTACGTAAAGGGTAGCCAGGTCCCTAAGCCGAGTCCCCCACCAAGGACTCCTGGATGTGGAAAGACACAGATGAGAGCAGACCTGTTGGAGTAGACCCTCTGGTCTGTGAGCCTCGTTGGAGGCAGGCTTGGCCTTCGTCCTTTTGGTCTTAATCTTCATTGTCAATCACGGAGACATCTTTTTACGTCCTGTGCCTAACTCTTCTTCTCTCTCTCCCTGCAGACTCCCCTGCAATCCCTGTGCCACGCCTGCCTCCTGTGGCCTTTGTCCTGGCCGTGCCCCCACCACCTGTGCGCCTCCCCCTGCCAGTGGAGCTGGCACCTGGAGCCGATTCTGAAGGTCCGAGGTCCTGTGCCGGAGGTGAAGGCCGGTTGCGCTGCAGTCAGGAGTGCTGTCACCTTGCTGTGTCTTCCTTCCCGGGAGACCAGACTCACTGGAGGCATTTTCCCTAAATCACCGGGCAGCAGGAACTTCTAAGGAGTGGCTGGCTTCCTGTCTGTGTCTTTAAACTGCACTTTTTTTTCCCTGCGTTGTCATTATCTTCAACTGAAGCTATTGTTTTTCCCAGTGTCACTTCTGGGTTCTTTTGGTTCTATTTCAGTGTTTCAGAATCTCCTAAAATGTAGCTTGGATCCTGTATTTGATGGTCAATAAATCTCCTTCCTGTATCAAGTGCGTCCCTGCGTTGGCTGTGCGTAGGTGTGCTGGAGTCCTGGCCCTGAGGTCCTTGTGTCCTCACTGGTCCTGACAAGTCACCACCAGGAACTCTCGGGGTGCTGGGGTCTAAGCATCCGGGTGGAGGCCTTTTCCTGACATTGGACGTACAGTTACCATGCCCAGGGATCCCTAAAGACTGGTGAAAGGAAGTGGTGATGCCAGCTGCCAAGTTTGAATTCTTTCAGAACAGCTCAGAACTAACATGTCTCTGCCATGCTTTTGGCATCTTCAGCTTCTTGGTATTTTGTCCAAGAGCAAAATCACACACGACTTAGAGTTCCAATCTAGCCAAAGGGAGGTCGTGTTGAGAACTGCCTGGGTCAAGTTGCCAAGCTCTTTCTCTCACTCACATTGGCCCCTTTCATGGAGGCATGCAATTCCTGCCCACTCTCTTAGGCTTGGGGGCCCCTGGGGACAGTGGTCTTGGTCCCAGCTCACCTCCTGGCTATAGCATTCTCTAGAGAGATGCAGCTGCCTTGGAGGTGCCGGTGTGGAGGGCTGCGGCTGCCATCAGGACGCTCCGAGTCCCTGCCCGTTGCTCCATAAATTAATATTACTATATTAGAGACAGAAATGGTCTCAGGAGTTTTGCAGGGCTTTGCCCGGAAGGAATATGTGAACATGTTAGTTCGCATATACAAAGCTGCTCCACCTCAGGAGGGCATCTCAAAGGTCAGTAGCAGCTGCTTCCAAGGTGATGCTGCAGTCTTAAACCAGTGGTTCTTGCCTGCTTTGAACAACAAAGCAAGGTCTGCGAGGAGCCACGGGATGAGAGCTGATCAGAGTTCCCGCCCAAGAGACAGGCACCCGCAGCTAAAAGCAATTAGCCCAAGGGACAGTTCCTGCTTGACTTCTGACCACCTGTCTCCATTTGCAATAACTAGATAAAGAAATGTGGAGCCAATAAATCTCTGTTTAACTCTTCTGTTAAGTGATAGCTCTATCTTAGAACTTAGAAGTTTGTCTTTGAAAGATTTTGTAACCATTTGTTCACGTAGACAGTTAGTTAAGGGATCTAAAGAAGCCTTTTGAAATACTTTTAAGCTAAAACGAACTACCTGTTATTATGTAAACCTGTTACCCCTGGCAACTGATCACTGTACCCACGCAATAAATACCCATGTAAAACTTCACTGGTGGCCTTACAATTGATGGGGATATTCATGAGGACCCCTGAGTACCCTTGCTTTGCCTTTTATCTTTATAAATCTATAAAACTATACCTTCATCTTTGTGTATTCTTTTATTTCTATTATTTTCCATTTTCTATTATTTTCTTATCCCTTGTGATGACCCCTACCTAAGGGACCCAATTTTTTGCTGGGAGGGTAGCTAAATCCCCACACCTGCCTGCCTATCAAACATGGCTCTGTTAAGACCAAGGTGGTCCACAGCTAGACGCAGCTAAGAGCAGATGGAGGGGCAGCCCCGAGAGGCTGCGCTGCCTTCTGAGCTGTGCTGGTCAGTTTGGCTTTTGGAAAGCACCAAGCATGTCCAGAAGAATGAAACTCTCAGATCCCAGCTCACCCATGTACCCTGGTGCAAAGAGCAATGCACAACGGGTCCTTCTTTGCGGTAGTACAGTGTGCTGGGAAGTGACTCTTCTCTAAGGTCAAGCAGACCTGGCTTCAAATCCCACCTGGGCGGCTCTAGTTGAGTGCAGTTGGCCAGGTCACTCCACTCTTTCGAGACCTATTTCTCATTTGTAAAAGTAGGACAGTAGTGTTTCCCTGTCACTGTGGATGAGGGATCACGTATATGAAGTTCCTGGCATCTGGAGGTGCTCAGTGGATACTGGTCTGCTGGGGCTCCCTGGGGACCAGCAGGCACAGTTTTCCCTCCTCAGGAGAGAGGAGCTAAAGAGGTGGCAGCAGGACCCACAGCAGCATCCAGGGCCCAGATTCCCATGTGGCGGCCTGGAGGTTTGGCCATATTCCTTGTTCACTTGAGTGCAGTAACAAAAACCACCCACTGCTGTCATCAGAGCTCCGTCTCTCACTCCGAGTGGCCTAACTGAAACCAGGGAAGCATTCTTTGGGCTGTCAGAGGACGAGACTGTCCAGTGGGCTCTTGTGGGTTTCCTCCTAACAAGTAACCTGTGAGAGTCATGTTTGAAGGAGTGGCCACGACCCCTCTGTGTGACAGGGTCATGGAGATCTGGCCTGTCCTCACCTTTCCTGGCCAGGTCACAGCCTTAGTGAGCTTCACGTGTAAGACCCCATGGCTAGGGGTGGCAGGAAGGGCCACCTGATGCATGGAGGACACGGTTTAGAGGCTGGCAGGTGGGTACCCAGTCCGGCCAGGGCACACGGACGTTATTGCAGCCTGAGGCTCAGGCGCCCTCTGGCCCCCAATCCCAGGCACCACTTCCTGCGGGTGGAGTCTCTCACCTGTGTGACACGTGCCTGTCTCTGGCCTCCCTGCACCACCATCCCCTCACCGACTGCATCCATATGGTCCTGCATGTGCTGCCTGGTGTTGTTTGGCCACAATAATTGTAAGCAGGTTGTTTTTGGGTGGCTCTTAGTTTCCTTCCCCGGAGACTCTGGCTCCCTGGCAGAGGAGCACATCCGGTTTGGAGCCACTTCGTGCTGAGCTGGCACAGCCAGGGGCTGCTTTGTGATCTTTCCTTCCGGGCTTCACATCATGACACCAGTCAGGTCTCCGTGGGCCCCTGGGCTTGTGTGCTTTTGAAACTCCAAATGCCATTTCCCACTAGGCCCAGCAGAATGGAAAGGAGAGAGGGTGGCTGGCTGCAGGCCCCTGGGGTGGACGCCGTGTCCCTGAACAGGCTCTGGGGAAAGCTCGTCTTCTGTTCCCACCCTGTCTGCACTGGGAAGCCAAGACAATCAAGGTGCAACTCTGGACGTTCTTGAATCAGGGCATGGTTTTGGTGCGTGCGATCCCTGAAGTGTGATGTTTAAAGTGGGTGGTGGCACCACACGCCCTCCCTCCTCTCAGTATCTTCCTCTCCTCTTCCCGACCACACACGGAATCAAATTCATCCCTTCTCATGGCCACTTGCGATAATCTTCATGAGCTCAACTTGTTGCACCATTTTTCTTTTTTTCCGTCTAATTCAGTGTTTCTTAACCATGCCATCCCACTTAATAAACGTAAAGATACCTCGCCTTCTCACTTAATGTTGTCTTAACTTTCAAAAATATAAATGCCAAACTCACATCATGACTAAAAGACAGCTTATTTAGAATACAGGTTCTGCTTGTTTTCCAATGACACTGCCTCTACCCCAAATATTATCACGGCCACCTGTTTTGGAAATTCCAAATATCACCTCCCCTCTGGGGGGTGGGGTGGGGGACAGAGACGCTCCCATTTAGAATTACTGTTCTTGTCCAGGGACGAGCCCCGGGGCTAAGCCAACCTGCTTTGCCTGCCTGCCAGGTGCGATAACTCTTAGTACCTGAGGAGGGGCGTTTGTCAGTGAGTCCAAAGAACCCAGGCTGCTCTCTCCTGGCCCCAGGCCTTTGTCTCTGACACCCTAGTGGCCAGTCCCAGGTAGCTACATTTCACGCTCATTGTCTCGGGACCTGAATGCAGCTTCGCCCCCTCCAGCTGGCTCTGTCTCTTGACTTCCCAGCTCCCGGAAGTACGTGATTGTTCTAGGAACCCAGGGGTGGCCTCGGGGCCACTTTTTGTTTCTCTCCCTCCTTTGACTCCCACGTACAGAAAATCACCCGGCCTTGGAGAGCCTTTTTGTCACGTCTGTCCTCTGTGCCTTCCTTTGCATTGGCACTGCTGGTGGCTGGTTTTGGCTTCCGTCGGCCACCAACAGCAGCCTTCTCCTGCCCCTGTTTCTTCTGTGCCAAATCCATCTGCCCACATCACTGCCCATCAATCTTTCCTGTTATATTTATTGAGCATATATTACGTACAAGACACTGTATTATGTGCCAGAGAGCACACAACATGGAGGTTCAGTGTTCCCACGCTAGGGTGCATATTGGGCACTGGATTAATTTTCCTAAACTGCTCCTTTGTGAATCTCTCTCATCTGCTCAAAAACCTCCAGACGACTCTGATCTGTCCTCTGCTGTATTTCTAGCTCTTTAGACGAGGATGTGTCCTGGAGCAGGGACACAGTCCCTGTTGTCGAATGAATCCAAAGGATGCCTGTTTGGCGGCTGTCTAGGGGCCACGGCTTGGTGTTCAGTCTGGACTCTGCTATCTGGTCCCTTCTGGGCTGCCTGGCAGAGCAAAAGGGACTTGGGCTGGAGGGACAGGTAGGTTCAGGGTGACATTTCAGGACTGCTTTTCTTTCCAGCTTTGTGAGCTCAGACAAGTTATGTAACTGCTCTGAGCTTCGTTTTCTGTATTCGACAATGGGACACTTGGAACTACTTTGTAGTGTGGTCATAAACACGTAGTATGATGCTCGGTGGCACATAGTAGGTGGTCAAATATGGTGGTGTATATGTACTGCGAGTGTGTAGGGATGTGTGTGTAAGAGAGAGAGAGAATTAAGTGGAGTACCGCACAGTGAGTGCCAAGCCTGATTCCCAGCACATAACAGATGTCAACAAATATTGCTTCCCTTGCCCTCTGCCCTCTACAAACATCACTTTTCACATGGACTGGGCTCTTTCTCAAAGGACTCATACACACTGTGTGTGCATTTTCCTTCTCCCTCCTCTGTCCTTCTAGCTTAGATGTTCTCCTAAAACGAACCTCAGTGAAGAAGAGTGAACTGGGAAAATACACAGAAGAAGAAAATGCATGCCAACTGATTTTACTTATCTATTTTTTCTATGAGGTTAGCTTTTTCATTTCCTTTTTCTTTAATTTTTTTTGTTTTATTAGGTTTAGGGGGTACAAGTTGAATTCTGTGCCATGCACCCATCACCCGAGTCTAACTGGTTTTAGACGTGGTCATTCAAATGTTGGCTCCTCCTGAACTCACTGAACACTGTTTCATTACCTGGTGCTTCATTTACACAGGATGACAGTCACCACAGAGCTCACCTATTGCTATAGAGCCGTGGTTCTGTCCTCCAAGTGTGGTCCCCAGACTGGCGGCACCAACAGCATCTGGGAAGGTGGTAGAAATGCAGGCTCCTGGGTCTGACCCCAGACCTACTGAATCTGGGGCACAAGGCCAGGCAATCTGCATTTTGTAAGCCCTTCCAGGTGATCCTGACACTGGCTAAAGTTTGAGAACCACCCATGGAGATATTACAAAAATAGAAACAGACTACGTTTTTAGCATAGATGAGCTTAAACTTCACTTTCATAGGCTTTCAAAATGCTGTTGTGGCTCTTTAGGGTGACGTTTTGGTGTCATTTAAACTCGTTTCTTTGGGGGTCTGGCTCATGGGGCAGCCTCTTGTAGGCTGCATATCTGCGTTTCTTAGGTTGCACCTGCTCCTCCTGATCCCTCTTCTGCTTCCGAGTGCTTGTCTGTGCTCACCTTTCTTTTTAGAAACGCCCCCTACCCCTTTCTGCCCACCCAAGTCTCCTCAATCTCAAGCTCCAGAGAAAACCTCTGATGCCTCCCCTGTGTCTCTGAGGCCCAGTCACATCTCTTCCTCTGAGTGGCGTGACCTAGTCTTCCTCTGCTCTCAGCTTTTTGAGAGGTGGGGATATCTCTTATTCATCTCAGCACCCCGCACGGTGCCTTGAGGAGGGCTTTGCTGTGGCAAGAGCTCAGGAGTATTGGGGTTTGGAGTAGGTCCCCTGCTTGGATGAATATCTCTCACATCTGTACACAGAGTGGTTACGAGGAGGTGTCCCCATGGGTCTCATTGACTGTGTACAGCACCAGCTAGTGGCTGGGTGGCCGTCATGGCTGAACAGCTGGTGGCACCAGCACGGTTCACACAAAAGTCCTGGGCAAGAAGGTTTTCTGGGCCACCTACTGGCAGCCTCTTAATCTAAACTCATCAGAAGTTCCATTCTAGGGCCCCCACTTAAGAGCGATACTTATGATATAAGGGACTCTTCCTTAAATCACGTAGTATATCCAGAGGACAATTCCCAAGATGGCAGGGGGCTCAGAACCATGCTAAATGAAGAACCAGGAGTGAGCCATCTCACATCTGTCACCGATGATGGCCTAAGGTCTGCCATGTGGACAAATGATTGGATTTATCCTCTGTGGGACCCCATGGGGAGAACTGGAAAGTAAATTAATTAAAAGGCAAACTCTCTGACTTACTAACATATCACCAGCCTCCGGAACCAGCTCCTGCCTGGCACAGAGTAGGTACTCAGTAAACATGCATTGAATGAATGAGTGAAAGGCAGAAGTATCAAGGAGGTAGGCTTGTGTCTGCATAAAGACTTTCTAACAATTCTCTATGTGGTGAGTGCCTTAAGACAGAGCTGGCTGCTGTTTATTTCTGGATCCTGGTGTCTTGCTCAAAGCCTGGGAAGCCATTTGTGAGACGCAGGGGCTGAGTTGGTGTGAGTAGGTGTGGAAAATGATGGAACTGGATAACTATTTGGAAATTATCAGAAGGGACTGAGTGCCAAAGGGTCTGAGGCTAGAGACATTGAGCTCCCTTTCGTCCTGGAGATTCTATGATTTAGGGCCAGCTGAAACGTGTGCTCCTGCCTCATGGGCCCTGCTGGTGAATCCATTCATCTTAGCAATGGGGTCAGGGCACCATCTTCATTAGCATAGACTGGGAGTTGGCTAGCCGCCCTCTTCCAGAGTTCATTGAACAACTGGCCACCTGCTCATTTGTTTGAGAAACAGAGGAGGCCATAAAGCTTCTGATGCTCTGAGTGTGTCTGAAGATTAAGGAAATTTAAATTTGGTTCTAGAGTCTCCCAAGCAATGGACCATGAAGGTAGGTGCATTTCAAAGAAAATGTAAGAACATTTCAAAAGACGAAAGATCAAAGTTCTTGAGTGTGTATCTTTTGTAAACAAGGATGAGGGGGGACTCAGGCTGCTGAGAGGGTCAGCAGGAAGGAAAGATGTCCGGGAAGGCAGGCGAGGCCTGGGAACAGACACCATAAAGTGTTAATCATTGCCCGCCCTAATTAGCCTGTCGGCTCCAATACACAGCAATAATTTTATTTCTTAAAAATCACAAATCACTCGGTTTTATTCATTAGCCTTTTCCCCACATCCAAAACTGCTTATCTGTTTCACTTTTGCACAGCGAAAGTCTTAATTGTCATAATCAGTTTGATACGTTGAGTTTTCATTTTAATTCAGTTCAAAATACTTTTTAAATTTCTCATTTGATTGCCTCTTTGACCCAAGGATTATTGAAAAGTGTGTTAGTTTTCAAACACCAAAATCAATTTGGTTTCTTTTTCATTATTTTAGCTTGGTGTTTTCTGCCGATATTTATAAAGGAAAATTCCATCTCCTGGTACTTTCCTTCACAAGGAACATGGCTACTTATTTTTCCTCCTATTTGAGGAGAGTGAGCTTCCAGGGCAGATCCCTGCATATGGATGGTCTTGGCATTTAAGGCTTCCCAGAACCTGGACTGGACACAACTTTCCAGGGCTCGCGGACACGTCTCCATCACAAGCGCCAACATAGCTAGACTATTTTCCATTTTCCAAACGTGTTTGATTCTGTTCATTTTTTTCTCCAGGAGAGGCATTCTCTCCCCTAACCTCTTATGGAAAACATCATTCAAGACACATTTTAAAAATCCCCTACTCCATGAAGTCTTTTTCTGGCCTATCAGTGCTGCTTTCCTCTACCCTGAGATCTTCACAGCTCTCTCTTTTTGAAAAATGCCCTCTCTCATTGCCTTTATAATATTTAGGTCATTTAATTTCTTATCTCTCCTTTTAAAATCTAAACCCCGCCCCTCACAAGGAGGCCTAGCTCTGTGTTTGTCCCACACTGGCCATTACATAAATTTCTATCGAAATAAATAAATCCTGGTTTTTCCCTTTCCTCCTTGTGCCCGATTGACTAATATTTTAGACTTTGCCACAGTGGGAACATTTTGAGGTACGAAAAGAATACAGGAGTGAGAGCTCTTTGAGGAAATTTTAGGAGTCTCTGGTTCTTGATTATTTCACAGACATAAGCTGACAGAAAGGGAAAGAATTCACAGCCACGGAAAGTGGGCTGCTTGAAGAAGACCTCATTTGTGTTCCTAGGACCCTGCAGTGACGGGAAGCATCGTGTATGGGTTAAGGCCTCTTTCATGAGCTCATTAACTCTTTATAGGAAACAAAAATCACTGACTAATAGAGCGATTGTATAGCAATAGACATAAATATTCATGAGGAAAATGCCAGTTTTCTTGCATCAACACCCACTAAAGCCTATATAAGGTCTGCAGGAGAAGGAAGGTTTTGGCTTCTAGCAAATTCAACTGTGGGCAAAGCAGGAGTTATTGCCTGTTAGTGCCATGACTTCTGACCACTGCAGCTCCCTCCTGGTTGGGCAGGTTCCTGAGGCCAAGGCTGCCTCCCTGTGCCTCTCGGCCAACCTGGCACATGCCAACCGAGTGCGTGTAGGGTCCACCCCTCTGGGCCGACCCAGCCTCTGTCTGCCCCCCACCTGCCATGCTGCTTGTCCCTTGCCGGGGACCTGCCACATTCCCGGCAACATCGGAATCTGTGGGGCCTATGGCGAAGGCAGCCTGAATGGCCACGAGAAGGAGACCATGCAGTTCCTGAACGACCGCCTGGCCAACTACCTGGAGAAGGTGCGTCAGCTGGAGCGGGACAACGCGGAGCTGGAGGCCAAACTCCGCGAGTGGACCAGATGCCACGAGTTTAGTGTGTGCCAGGACTACCAGTCCTACTTCCGCACCATTGAGGAGCTCCAGCAGAAGGTGAGGCTGTAAATAGAGTTTCACTGGTTCATGGCCATGCTCACTCATGTATGTATTGTCTATGGCAGACCGTGTGGTCTGCAAAGCCTAAAATATTTCCTATCTGACCTTTTATAGAAAAATATTACTGACTCGATCAGCAGTGGATTTTTTTTTTTGAACTGTGGGAAGAGAATCTCTTGAGTGCAGACAGATGAGAATGTGTAAAGGATGAGATGTGGGATTTGTCTCCCAGGATGCTGAGTTTATACTTACTTAGTTTTAGCACTTACAAGTCCTAAATTGCAGTTACGAAAACAGTGCTAATTTCAGGAAAGCAACCTAACTTCCATGCAGCACACAGGGGGAGGGGAGTATTTTCTGATGTCCTTGATGAGCCAGCGTCCATCCGTCCAGCAGTGCCAGCCTCCTGTGCGTATCTGCGTTCCCCTTTGAGTACCCAGTCAATGCTTCTGAAGAGCCTATGTCTTAGTTTTGGGGTCAGGAAGACAAAGAATGTCAAAATAGGGGCCATAGACACCTGGCTAGATGCAGAGAAGACCTTTGGGGAGGTTGGGCAACCAGAGTGAGGAAGTTCTTATTTAGAATGCATTGCACTTTGTCTAAGACTTTATCTAAGACATTCATAGCCAGTCCATTGTTCTGTGGCCTAGATTCCTGGTCTTCTTGTTTATATTGGGCTAAGCATCACATCTGGCGAAATCAAATCAAATCTTTCTTATATGTCCAGTTGGTTCTACCTTCCATCTCCTGGTTCCTCCGACTCCATGCCTTCACCTTTTGCCAAGAACCCTCTTGCACATCCTCCTTCTGCACCACGAAAGCATCTCATACACGTCTGTGAGTCTGTGTTGTCTAAGGGGATGTTGTAGTTTGAATCTCAGCCAGTGGAACCTCCTCCGAGCCAAGGCCACAGATGGCTCTGAGAACAGTAAACCACCCCCTGAGCCTACTTTCTTCCCCAGATCCTGTGCCTCAAATCTGAGAACAACAGGCTGGTCGTGCAAATAGACAATGCCAAGCTGGCCGCAGACGACTTCAGGACCAAGTGAGTTGGGGTTGGACAGGGAGGGGGAGGAGCCAGGTGCCCACCTTGGTGTATTCTCTCTTGTGCGGCACCAGGTTGTAATTGATCAAGACCCCGACCCAACAGTAGTAACGGCAGGAGGAAACAAAGGGCATTTAGCCCAAGATCTTGAAAAAACATTTGCTCTCCAGTTGCTTAGCTTTTATAGTTTACGACATGCTCTAGAAGGCATTATCCACCTGACACTATTGAAAGGAACTTGTGCAGCAGGCAGGCAGGGACGGCGTCTCCTTCGCAGGTGAGGACACTGTGGCTCAGAGTGTGGAAGTGACTTGCCAGAAGCCACGTGGCTACTGCACGTCAGAACTGGGACTTGGCCCAAATTTCTTACCAAATTTTCCTACATGAGGCCACTTCCTACAAAACTCTGCTGCCTCTAAAAGGTTACGCCTTCATGCTACAGCTCGACTAATTTGTGAGTGCTACTGATGCCTGACGGAGATCGTGCTCCACAGCCTGAGATGGCGGCGCGTGAAGGCCAAAGGGTTTACACCCTGGGCGCAGGAAAGGGCGCTATGTTTTATTGCTCTTCTTCAGGGCACTGTGGAAGCCTCGCTATCTATAGTGAAGAAAGCTTTTCCTTTCTCTTACTCTGGCAATGTGGCTTCTACTCTAAGAGAGAATCCAAGGTCCATCTCAGTAGGGGCCTTGGAAGAGGAGGGTCTGCACTGATCACACCGTGTTGCCATTGCCTGGTTACGTTGCCACCTCCCTTTTGGGCCATCAGCGTGCAAGGGCAGGTGCCGGTGTGGGTCCATCATGGTACCAGCTGCTCTGCCTGGTTTGTCTTAGGTGCTCAGTGTTGACTGAGTGGGGAACGTCCTGCTGCTTTCTGGGTCCTGAGCACACCACACAGGGGAAGCCAACTGAGACTCGGACTGCAAAGGGCAGGCAGTGGGATTATGGCTGAGCGTGGGCTGGGGCCCCTTCGTGCTCTCTCACTCTGCGTCCTGCACCTGCCCCGTTACAGGTACGAGACAGAGCGCTCGCTGCACCAGCTGGTGGAGGCCGATGTCTGTGGCCTGCGCAAGGTGCTGGACAACCTCACCCTGGCCAAGTGTGACCTGGAGGCCCAGCTGGAGTCCCTGAAGGAAGAGCTGCTCTGTCTCAAGAAGAACCATGAGCAGGTACGGGACACTTGGTGTCATGCCATGAGACATTCAAGGGTGAACTCGGGCTCATTTTGGGGGAGAAATGAGGCTTCCTCCTGCTCCAGGTGGAAGCTGTGGCATGAGCTCTGGCATTCAGGGAGAGGTTGCTCTTCATGGAAAGCCTCTGGAAACTGCTGGGCTGGTGCAGGCAGCGGCCCACCTTCAGAGGAGCACAGGGAAGTGGCGGGGAGGACAGGCTGCGGGAGCTGAGGCTCTGGGTGCAGGGCAGTGGGGGCTCCACGAGTGCTTCATCCTCCCCCAATGCCCACAGGAAGCCCAGATTCTGAGGTGCCAGCTGGGGGACAAGCTCCGGATTGAGCTGGACACGGAGCCCCCCATAGACCTGAGCAGGGTGCTGGGGGAGATGCGGTGCCAGTACGAGGCCATGGTGGAGACCAACCGCCAGGATATGGAGCAGTGGTTCCAAGCCCAGGTGAGGGTGGGGTGCCCAGCAGGGGGGACCTGACTTCTGTTCTGGGTCAGGGAGCTGACTGTGTCGTTTACCCCGCTGTGCTCCAGTCCGAAGGCATCAGCCTGCAGGCCATGTCCTGCTCCGAGGAGCTGCAGTGCTGCCAGTCGGAGATCCTGGAGCTGAGACGCTCAGTGAACGCCCTGGAGGTGGAGCTGCAGGCACAGCACGCGCTGGTGAGTCCTGTGCATGCGTGGGTGACTCAGCTTGGCTCCATTTCCTGTGAGCGGTTCCCTGGAGTCAGTACAGGCCTCACTTAAACACCTACCAGGGACATAGCTTAAACCTAGCGTTTGTCTCATTTGGAAGAACTTTCTCATAGATGTGGGTGCTGAGTGAATGAACACTAACCAGGGCAAGGGGGCTCTGCAAGCTTATCTTTTTTTTTTTTTGAGGCAGAGTCTCGCTCTGTCTCCCTGGCTACAGTGCAGTGGCATCATCATAGCTCACTGCAACCTCAAACTCCTGGGCTCAAGTGATCCTCCTGCCTCAGCCTCCTGAGTAGCTGGGACTATAGGCATGCGCACCACCACCCCCGGCTAATTTTTTCTATTTTTAGTAGAGACAGGGTCTCGCTCTTGCTCAGGCTGGTCTTGAACACCTGAGCTGAAGCGATCCTCCTGCCTTGGCTTCCCAGAGTACTAGGAGTACAGACATGAACCACTGTGCCCTGACTACTCTACAAGTTTATCTTAAAGGTCTACGATGAAGAGCAACAGCACAGTGTTAGTTCTTTCGGCTGAAGACTGGCAAAGGGAGTGCATTGCTCTCCGGACCCAGCAATGTCTTGGGGTGTCACGGCCTCACTGAAGAAGTTGAGAGCAGGGATCCATGATTTTTTTTTTTTTTTTTTTGTCCTCAGATCCTTATGACATAGAACCCATGATTTTTAACCTGCTTCCGCCTTTCTGTGGTACCGCAGAAGGACTGCCTGCAGAACTCCCTGTGTGAGGCCGAGGCCCGCTATGGCACGGAGCTGGCCCAGATGCAGAGCCTCATCAGCAACGTGGAGGAGCAGCTGTCCGAGATCCGGGCCGACCTGGAGCGGCAGAACCAGGAGTACCAGGTGCTGTTGGACGTCAAGGCCCGGCTGGAGGACGAGATCAACACGTACCGGACCCTTCTAGAGAGTGAGGACTGCAAGTACGTACCCTCTTGTTGTCTGTATCAACACCATGTGCAAAAGCAGACACCTTTTATTGGGAATGACCTAAAAGGAGCCCTGGAGGCCAGCTGGGGGTGGCATTGCAGACCCCGTCTTTGGGGACAAACTTGCTACCCAGTAGTTCTGGTGAGCTCACACCTGCCCGGACACATGTGAGGGTGTGCAGGAGTTTTCACCTCATGGTGTTTGTTTTGCTGACCCCGTTGCACCCCCAACTGCTGGTCACTCCCTCAGGGAGCTAAAATCCTGACTTTCAGAGCATTTAGTACATTAGTGCGTTCACCTGGTTCTCTCTGGAAGAAGTATTATAGTAACAGCCGGGAGCATGTATGCCCACTCTTCCAGCTTAGTTCCACAGTAGCTCTGTGAAAAGGGTAAGATGATAACACAGCCCTTTAGGCAATAAGGAACGCGATTAGGGACTTTGCTTAAATTAAGAGAGTGGCTGAGGCTTGGCTGGTTCGTGCTCTGCCTTTCTCTCTGCCATGTTCCTTCCACAGGGGAGGTGGCCCTGGCCTTGCACACAGGTACCCTGAGCTCTGGCCCCAGCTCCGGGCAAGTCACTGCTTCTTTTAGGCTTGGAGGGATATCTAAGGTTGAAAATTCTCTTTTGCTCTCAAATTCTTCTTTCATACACTTCTCACACCAGTGTTTCAAACACTGTTTTTCTCTCCGCAGACTTCCCTGCAACCCGTGCGCGACCCCAGGCTTCAGCGCCCCCTGTCCAGCCCCTGTAGCCCGTAGCCCCTGCTCTCGGGCCTCCTGTGGGCCCTGCTCCTTGACTGGCTGATGACCGGCCCCTGGGCCCGCTCTGCAGGCCTGCTACCCCACGCCTGCCGGGCGGGAGACCGAGGGAGGCGGCGCCTCTCTGTGGATGGGATTCTGGGCTCTGCGGCTCAGCCCCCGCTCCTGGATTTGTGCGTCCTCCCTTCAGGGTGTCTTGAGTGCTCCTTTTTTCCTATTCCATTGCCTCCTGCCCTGAGATGCGGCAGGCAATCTTGTTTTTACTTTGCTAATAAACTTTGCTTCTGCAGCACCATGAGCCCAGGGCCTGCGGGTGTCAGTTTCTCTATCCCATGCTGAGAGCCTGGCTGGGTGCTCCCGGAGCCACGCGCTCCTGTGCAGCCAGGGGCCGTGCCTCACTCCCCGGAAGGGTTCTGAGAGATGGTGAAGCCAGCGAAGACTGGGTTAAACATGAGACTGCAGCAACGTGGCACAGAGGAGAGACACCCAGCCCTTGACCTGACCAAGCCTATTTGGAGCCAGGTTCACAGAGCTTTCAAAATACAGATGCTAAGTCAAACTTCCCTTTCATCTGGATGAAGCCACCTGGTCCTTGTGCAAAGGAAAAAAGTCAGAGGTCTGCTGGCCCCCAGCCCCCTCTGACCCCGGAGGACCCTACTTAAGTTAAGCTTTTGTGATGGCCTGACATGAGCACAGCACTGTTCTGGGCTCTGCAGACATGTGACACAGGTCCCCACAACAACCCGGCAGAAAGGGAGTGGCTGTTAATATTCTTAGCTGGTGGCTGAGTCAAGACTCGAAGCCCCAGTCTCTTTGAACCAGATCCAAAGCCCATTCGTTGGAAGCTTTGAAGGGGAAAACATTAAACATGAGAAGGTTTATGGCAGTGGTTCTCAAAGTGTGGTCCTCCAACCAGTAGCACTGGCCTCACCTGAGGACTTGCTGGAAATGCAGTTCTTGAGTGCCACTCCAGCCTTTCTGAATCAGTATTCTGTTTTCTAGAGGCTTCCAGATGATTCGGATGTAGGCTCAAGTTTGAGAATGAGCGGGTTGGAGGTATATTTGGGGAATGAGCCCCTGACTGGCCAGACACTCCACAGAAGGGTCCCGCGGGTGAGGATCCCTCATACCATTGAGACAGGGCCTTTTCCTGGCACGTTGCAAAACTCTGACAACGTTAAATGATGTTACTTGCTGTGCCTGTCAGACTATCAGTCTAGAAAGGCCCAAACAAGCTGACCCACCCAAACTCCGAGACAAGCTCCACCAGTGAGTCCCTCTGGCCGCTGGCCAGCTTGGAATTTGCGGGCAACAGATACATGACCCAGCCATGGCTGAGGACTGGCACATCTCCAGAATTCAGCATCACAGATGGCCAGAGATGAGGAGCAGTGAGTTCCCCATCACTGGAGACATTCAAGCGGAGGCTTCACATCCATCTGGCAGGGATGTTGAGAGGAGCTCTCAGGCATCTGATGCGGCTGGTTGTGATGGCTCTAGAGGGTCTTCCAGCCCCCAAACTCTGTGACTCCTGCGTTCTAGGTGTTATTCGTCAGTGAAACCACAAGTGTTAAAGCGGAGCCACTAAACCTACTCTAGGAGCTGGTTTTTGTCTTTCCTCTCTGCTCTGTGAACCCTCTGAATTGTAGTAGCTTGCTGAGAAATTTACAAGTACAGTTGATGGTGGTTTAATCCAGCCCATCCTGGTGTGGGCTGTGGTGCAGGAGTGACCACAGTCCCCAGCCCCGAAAGTGGAGAGGGCTTGAGAAAGAATCTGGTTTCTCTGTCTCCAACTGCTCTCAAGCCCAGAATACTACCTGTTGGCCGCTGTCCATGTGGACAGGACTGATTTGCTTGGGTGGCATCAGGGCTTCCATCACAGGGAGCTCAGAAAGGGTCAGAGGCTGCCGCACCCTCCCTTCCTCTCTGCTGTGCCCTTTTTCCCAAGTGGTGGAGCTGCTGGGCACAGGTGACACACCCCGTAGGCACCTACCCAAGAGTAGGTCTCAGTAAGAAAGAGTGATCTTGGTTAGTCTTAATTTAGCACCTGGCCCAGTCACCCTCACCTCCTCCTTTGTACTTAAATAGCTTCCTTCATCCAACAAGTTCAAAGCTGTCTCACAAAATAAAGCCACCTATTCTTGCACCACGACAGCGTGGGCAAGCATTGTTCTTCCCCTTTCAGGGAGAGAGAGAGAAGGTGAGTCATTCAGTGATCGAGGGTTCCTTCTGGGGACATGAAGTGAGTCAGTGGGGCCCCTGGGTGGTTGACCTGTGTTTCTTAAGTTCACATCCAATGCCCTGGCTGTCATTTATAATGAAAAGATTAGCTTTGATGAGACACCATGTGTATGTGTGTGTGTGTGTGTGTGTGTGTGTGTGTGTGAAGTGGTTTGGGCTTCTGGGAAAAAATGCCGGGCAGAGGGGATTATTATGCTCAGGGTGTGTGTGTGTGTGTGTGTGTGTGTGCGCACACAAGTACGTGCATGTGTACGAGGAGCTTTCCGGGAAACCAAACATGGTCATTACCACCATTACCACCACCAGAATCATTATCATTATCATCATCATATATCTTCATCATCATCATCATCATCGTCAAAGAAGTGTACATCCATTGAGCTCTTACTATGAGCTAGGCAATGATCTAAATTATAGATATGTTTATATGCATAAACTCATTTAATCCTTACAGCAATCCTAGAAAGTCAATGCTATTGTTTCCCCATTTTGCAGATGAGGAGCCAAGGCTCAGAGAGGTTAAGTAACACACTCAAGGTCACACAGCTACTGGGTGGTGAAGCCAGGATTTAGATCCTGGCAGTCTGCCTCCAGCAACTCTGCTCTTAACCACTGTGCTTTACAGAGGCCAAGCCTCAGATTTTGTCATCAGCAGGATGACAGAGTCATAATGACTCCGTTGTTTTGATTCCTTTCCTTGAAGGAAATGAGAATGTTTATGTTAGAGGAACCATTTCTGAGAATTTATGCCGCAAAGAGTGGTGCCAGGCATGAAAGTTCTGTGGTATCTCACGGTAACTTGAAGTCTGAGGACCCTGGCAACATTAATGACCGGGAGTCAGCGAAGCGGCTCAATCCACCTCCTGCCATTGCTAAAGCCACTTTCCTACTGAGGAAGAGGAGGAGAGAAGTAGACTCTGTTATAGACGTTCATCGTTTACCACTGATGGAGCACTTGCATGCGTGTTACCCAGTTTGAGCCCCCACACCACCTGGAGAGGGGCAGATCACAGTCCCCGTGTGCCGTGGGAGGGGTCCAGGCATAGGGAGGTCGGAAGACCCCTCCACGGCCTGTCAGCAGGAGCCGGGCAGCTCCAGCTGCTCAAGCCCAGTCTTCCCGCTTCCGGTTGGTCTGTTGCGCTCTCCCTGCACCCAGCTGCCAGGGTGGAGGCGCAGTCGGATAAAACTTCACATTCACACCGCTCTAAGTGCTGGGATGGATTGTGCAGGGAAAGGCATGCCAGGGTCTGGGCTGTCCCTGAGGACGACCTTCCTGGGGCTGTCTCCCATCCTGCAGTGTCCTCCCCAGCCAACCTCAACATTTCAGGCCGAGCTTCTGGCC
>RJWJ010032542.1:0-18457 GCA_004363605.1 Indri indri
AACTTTGCTCTTAATTCGGTGTTAAAGTACTAGTATTGGGCCTCTAAAAAAAAAAATTACTAGTATCATCAAAATCTTCTAAGATCCCTCCCTGAGGCACTGGATGTGTGGCTTTTCCCAAGAAGAACTTAGGCCTGCCTTGATGTGATGATGAGAAACTGTTGAAAGAGTAACTTTGAGAGATTGACAACCTCACAAGGATGCTGACCTGGAGGAGACAAGATACACCTCAAGCACTAGAAATTGGGAGCAGAACGAACCTTCATTCTAGCATGGGACAGGGGGGTTTAAGAAGCCTCACGGAAGACTGAGTTTGATTTTGGAAAAAAATAACCATGCCAACAGAGAGAAAACTTCTAGAAGTTTCCATTTATTGGACTAAATTCAAAGGCTACTATTCCAGCAGGCAGAGGAAATCAGATTAATGAGTGTATGGTGAGTGTGGCTTTCCTCACGAGTGGTGGCGATGGTGGTGTTCCGCCTGCCATGTCACAGGGAGCCCTGAGTCGGGGCAGAGGGGAAAGCCACGCCTCCTACCCTGCCAATCAGAGCATCCTGAAACTCCAGCACTATTCATTACCTTATGTAGCTGGAGGTGTGGGGGAAGCCCTGACTTTAGCAGGTCACATCACCTGGATCTATAATCTGGGCACCGAATATCATTTTCTTGCTGTGCCCCCAGCTCTATCTTGCTACACTGCCCACAGGTTATTCAGAAAGACAGGGCCTCGGGCACACACACCCTCACTCCCTCTGTGTAGTGAGGACCCGTCTGTGGGCCTGTGTTACAGAGTCCAGGAGGGACCCGGCAGAGCAGACCTGGCTGGAGCTACCACATTGGTGGAACTTGGGGCAGGGATCTGAGAGGAGCCAGGCTTTAGAAAGCAGTGTTTCTCAAGCTGGTTTTTGTTATTACTGTTCCTTAAGGGGAAGAGTTAATTCAGTTTAAATTTATGCATAATTAGAAAAATTAAATACTAAGGAATAAGATTTTATCAGGGGAGGGGGCCTGAGCTTTGGAGGGCCATAAACCACTCTAATATCTAAGATTTATTTGCTGCCCCTACCCCAAGAACCAGTTTTCATCCCCTTGGGGGCGATATTTCCCCTTTTGAGAATGCTCATTACAGAAGGATGGTGCTTCTGTGAACAGCTCAACGCAAGGGGTGAACTGTCTACTTAGGCTTCCTTCTGCTTGCTCGTACTCCTTGCCTTCTGCACCCGTAAGGGCGAGTTCAGCTGCAAGTTACAGGGAGCAGCGATAAACTGCCTGAGACCACAGGGATGCTTACTTTTTACTTAAGAAGTCTAGGTTTAGGTACAATGACTCGATGCCACCAACAGCACAGGCTCTTTCCATTTACCCACTTAGCTGTCTATCGGGAATGTCTGTGCTCATGGCTACAAGACAGCTGCAGCATCCCCAGGCATCGGTCCACACCTGACTGCGTTTGAAAGGAATGGAGAAGAGAGAGACAGAGCAACAAGCGATGAAGCAATGAAGACGGAGTGAATGACTGGTAGGCAACTTAATAGTGGCTGAGACTTCTCTCTTTTTTTCTTTTATTTCCTCACTCCTTTACCTTTTGCCTTTATGCCAAAAAGGCAAACCCACCCAAACGCAAACCCACACGTGCCTCACTATGCATCCAAGTGTGAGGGAGCACTAGCAAGAGTGCTCGGTGGTTGACCTCAAGCAAGTACTTACTGTCTCTAGGACTCAGCTTCCCACATAGGAAGTGAGGGTCACAGCCTAGATGCCCTTTATTACGTAATTTTTTTCTTTTTCTTTTTGTTTTTTTGGACACGGTCTCACTCTGCTGCCCAGGCTGGAGTGCAGTGGCATCATCATAGCTCACTGCAACCTCAAACTATTGGGCGCAAGCTATCTTCCTGCCTCAGCCTCCCAAAGTGCTGGGACTGCAGTTGTGTGCTACCATGCCACACATGTAGAGACGGGGTCTTGCTATTGCCCTGGCTGGTCTTGAGCTCCTCGCCTCAAGTGATACTCCCACCTCGGCCTCCTAAAGTGCTGGGATTACAGGTGTGAGCCACTGCACCCAACCAACATAAAGTTTTTACCGAAGTAGAACATAGAGGCTCACAAATTGTAACTGTACTGCTTGATGAATTTTTACAAAAAAACCCCCACCAAAACAGCCCCTAGATCAAAAAACAGAATATTATCAGTACCCCAGAAACTTCCTATAAAGGTAACACTATTCTGACTTCTTGCACTACATATTAGTTTTGCCTGTTTTTGAACTTTCTATAAATGGAATCCTATAGTAGATATTCTTTTGTATCTGGCTTCTTTCACTCACCGTTATGTTTCTGAGATTCATTCATCATGTTCCTTCATTCTCACTGTCATATAATACTCCACTGTGCTAATATACCACATTTATTTATGCATTCCACAGTTGCTAGTCATGTGAGTTGTTTCTAGTTTTGGCTACTACATAGCGCTGCTGTGGAGATTTTTGGATGCACCTTTTGGTGAATATACCTGTGCATTTCTGTTGTGTTCTGAAAGCATGTGATGTCATATGACCTGTGAACGTTCACTTCTAGATGGCTTTTAAGGATCATTCCTAGAGATGGAACTAAACACTATCATGGAGGCATGCGGCCAATGAGTGGGTTTTCCATCCTATCCAAAGGGTCACTGCTAGTAAGACTCAATGACAGGAATTCTAGTATTGTCAGTTCAAGCTTTTCTCTAGCCCAACCTCTCTAATGGGTAGCCACATCCATGCCCACCTCCCCCCACACCAGAGCCTTCTTGCGAAGAGAGCCAGGTAGCAGGTGTCCTTCCGTGGTGCCAGCCAATTGCATTTCTATGGTCAGATGAGAGCCAGCTACTTGGAGCCTGTAGGGCAGGCTAAAGTTTTGGGGACTCTGGAAAATATCCACTTCACTGTGATCCACTTCACAGCCAGAGTTATGAAATGATCAACAGATGGTGTAGTTCATCTGAACTCTTCTCCTAAATTTTAAGCACCTGGTAGATGCTCAATAAAAATAACCATGAAAGTTAAGGGGCAAAAAGACCTTGTCATAGAATTTTGTAATAGAAATTTGCCTTTTAAGCAAGTTTCCCGTAAACAGGAAATTTCTCCAAGGTAAGCACTTACAAATGTGATTGACAAAAGGAAGTTTGGAATGTCAATTTATGGTTTAGAGAAATGTCTGGAGCTATGAAAACAATGTTCTCAGAGTATAGTCCATAGACCTGCATCGGCATAAGCATCGCTTAGGAGGCTGTTAAAATTTTAAAAATTAAAAATTAATTTAAATCTAAAATTAATTAAATTAAAAATTTAAAATACTCCAGGCCTCACCCCAGAAACAGAATCTCTTGGGTGAGTTCTGGAAATTTGCATTTTAGCAAGCTCCTAGGTGGTTCTTAAGTACCCCAAAGTTTGAGATTCACAACACCGACTCCAAGACTGTGTTGTATTACACTCTGCATGATGGTCTTGATGCTTTGGGGAGGCTAGGAGTTCAATATGGAGAGATAAAATGATCCTATCATTTACCCACAAGCCGCTCTGCTGGTTCAGGGGCAAGTTCCAATTTCTTGTGTGCCAAACTCTTCAGGTCTTAGACTCAAGTGGACCTTGCTTCTTTCCTGGGACATCATTCGCTGAATTAAATAGTCCACATAATTTTGGACCGGGCGTGATGGTTCAGGTCTGTGACCTCCCTCAGCACTTTGGGAGGCCAAATAGGGAGGATTGTTTGAGGCCAGGAGTTTAAGACTAGCCTGGGCAACATAGTGAGACCCCTGTCTCTACAAAAAGAAATTTTTTAATACATATATTTTAAAAATTTCACCTGGAGCCATGCCCAAGAAGCCTTGAGCAAGTGGACTCCTACAAAAAATTTTAAAAATTAAAAAAATGAGCCAGGCATGGTGGCATGTGCCTGTAGTCCTAGCTACCTGGGGGGCTGAGGTGGAAGGATCGTTTGAGCCCAGGAATTCGAGGTTACAGTGAGTTCTGATTGTGCCACTGCACTCCAGCCTGGATGACAGAGCGAGACCCTCTCACAAAAAAAAAGAAAATGTCCACACAATTTTGTCTCTGTTGGGAATTGTGCCTTTTCAGTTGACCCTGCCTTGTTTGACACAGCCCTCTGTGGCTTGCTACATGTCACTCTGAATGCTCTCTGAAAACCTCCTTTGTCTTCACCAGCCGTCCACTTCAGAAATGGTGGTATTATTTTGAGGCAGGGCTTGGGATGCCATATAGAATAAAGCTATGATTGTATTAAAAACCAGAAGAGGATAAGCAGCTAACACAAACATGAAGAAGGCCTAAGCACAGCTGTACCAGGGGAGAGAATGAGAGAATGCTTCGCTGAGACTGCTTTGTTTCTGAGGTCTGGGTACCCCATGTACAGCCCGATAGGCTTGCTAGTGAGGTTTATAGGATTCCAGTTTGGCAAACTTACTAAATTCCCAGGCCCAAGGCCCTGTCTCCTAAAAAGTGCCAGCCTAAGTGCCTAAGATTCCCTATGGATAAAGAAGGCCCCATGCTGTGTTCTTGGGTTCTGATGGCATTGGGGACCTCCCCGAAACCCCGTGCACATACATCCAGTGTTATCCTCAGAGCTTAGCCCTAAAAATCCAAGCTTCTCTCCATAAATTCCAACAGACACCACAGCCTTCTACTCTGATACAGAAACTTCACACGCTTCCTCCTTTACCACTATGTTGCTTTAAAAACTTTTAGTAGAAGCACAGTCATATGCTCTGGGACACTTAAGTTATTTCAGTGACAATTTCTTACCACAAGGAACACTGAAATACAACAGGAAATGGTGAATATGAACAGACAGGCCTGGGCTAAATTTGAATGGTGGAAACTTTCTACCAAAATATTTTCCATGGAAGTTCACTTTCTTTAGTTTTGATGACTACCCACTGGATCACTGTGGCTAGATGCCATTGACCAACCAGGAAATTGGAAAATAAATAAATAAACTGTTTCATACGGCCTTTTAGGAACTCTGGTTCTTTCCCTTCCTTTCTTTCTTTTTTTTGGTGGTAGCATAGGAAAGTGGTAGTCTGATTCAAACTGAGCAAATGGAGGAGTTTGGAGTGTAGCATATTTAATTATGAAAACTCTGTGATTATTATTTTATAAGAATGGTAGAGAAAACCTGACAGAGGAAGGGAATTAACATTCAGGGAGAACCTATGCCACGCCAGCGTCTTGCTAGGAACATGACACAGAGAACGCTATTTAACTCTCATGAGGTAAGTATTATTACCTACTCTCCATCCTCCCCTCTCTTAGGTTAGAAACGGGTTTGTTGAGGTTAATTTGCTCATGGTCACCCACTTGTAGTGACACAGCAGGAATTCAAATGTGGATCTTGTTAAACATTTATTATTTATTTATTGCACATATTCATGGGGTACAAGTGCAATTTTGCTACATTGACATATCGCATTGGGGTGAAGTCAGGACCCCTCGTGCATCCATCACTGGAGCAATATACGTTGTATCCACCAAGCAACTTCCCCAAATGTGGATCTTTTTTCACTTTTGCTTGGTGCCCTAAAGAGAAAGCTGTAAGGAGTCAATAAACTAATATCTCCATTATGTTAAGGTGGTGGTGTAATTAAAATAAATAGCACCATTCAGTAAGAAAAACCTATACATCTATAGAACACTCATTTCTAGTTACATTGTGCTATTTATTTTAATGCTAATTCAGAAGAACTGATAGTCTGTAGTAGTTGTAAACAGCCCTTGAATATAAAACTATTAACAATTTTACCCAAGTCCAAGAGGACCAGACCTTGGCATTCCTATGAGGTAGATGCAGCATTTAGAATTGTTCCCAGTGCCCTCTGAATCCTATTTTTCCCAGCCAAGGCAGACTCAGGTGGGGGAGATAAAAGGTGATAGCTTTTGGACTCAGGGTCCAACCCTATAAATTACACCAGGGGAAATAATGGAAGGTCTTTGAAGCTCACAGTGTCTGACTGATATTTTGGGTCAGCTTCGACTCTGCATACCACTTGTTTCTAGACAAAACTGTGGGAGAGACCTTAGGGAATCCCAAAGTCAAGATCGGTCACCACCTTTTAGCAAGCAGAACAGGGCAAACCTAAGGAGTTATGGGTAGGGGGCAATGTGCTCAATCCCACGAGCCACCCTACCCATTACTTTGCTAAAGGGATTGATGACTTGGCCTTAGAAACAGAAGCTCCAGGGACAGCTAAGGTGAAAAAAGGAGGTGAACTTACACCCCAAAGAGCTGGAAGTAACCCCTTGACAATCTGCACCAGGCCAGCAAATGAAGCTGAAGACTCCAGCTAAGCCAAAGGCCTGGGAAGGAAACACAAATGCAGAAAAATAACTTGAACCTCATGGTTCTTTCAAAAGTCTGGCTGAAGTGGGAGTGAAGAGTCATATATCATTTGTAGCACTCTTTCTCGTCCTTTATTTGCGGATGCTTACTGTTCTGAGGGTTAACCTTACACAAAGTGAGCTTAGCTGCGGAAGCAAGACTGCATGGGCAGCTCAGCGTCAATCTGAAGAAGCCCACACTGCCTCCTTGAATTCCCTTCTAGGTTCCTACCTGATGTTCTCTAGCTCCTCTGAGCCTCAAAACCCTTTATGCTATTCTTATGATGGGCGTCGTAATTCCTTCTATTTTGGGTTACTTCTGCGCCTGCCTTAGTGGCCAGAAGACCCTGACTCACGTGCGTGGCCCCAAAGCCCCCAGCCCGAAGCGTGGCTACCGGCGGGCGCGTCAGTAAATGCGGGTGGAACGGAATAGGATCCTCCAACGTCTTTTTCCACCTCCGATTTCCGTTAAACATTTGTTCTGGGGGCTGCGCGCGGCCTCCGCTCGGCCGGCGTCCCCAAGCGACGTTGGCCACCCGGGGACGGCCGCGGAGGGCGGAGGGCGCACTTCCTGCCGCGCAGGGCGGGGCCGCCCACCTCCCCCAACGCCCCTGTCCCCGCCCCCTCCCTGGCGCCCGCGAAGCGCGGGGGCGGGGCCGCGAGCTGGGGGCGGCGTGGCGCTGCGGGCCGGGCGCCGCGGCCGAGCTGCGGGCGGACCCGCGGCGGGCTCGGGCGCGGAGCGGGGGCGCGCGGCGCGGAGCAGCCAAGCACAGCGCCGGCAGAGACACGCCGGCGGGTGGCGGCGGCTCCCAGCCCAGCCGGTGCAGGGCCTCCGGCCGAGCGGCGGCCGAACGGGGAGCCCGCTGCGGCTGGCGGCAGGAGGAAGCGGCGGCGGCGCGTCCCCGGAGGAGCGCGCCATGGCGGGCGGGCCCCCCAAGGCCCTGCCGTCCACGGGGCCCCACTCCCTGCGAGACATGCCGCACCCGCTGGCTGGCTCCAGCAGCGAGGAGGCCGTGGGTGGCGACAGCACGCCCAGCCCGGACCTGCTGATGGGCCGCAGCTTCGGTGACAAGGTGAGGCGCATGGGGCTGGGGACTGGGAGGCTCATGTCGTTCCCGGGGAGCGGGGATGATGGATCCGGAGCCACCCTGGGCCTGGGGCCGCGCCCACCCTGGCGCCCCTTTCTGGGGGACGGGCGTGCCCTCGCCCCTAGAGCCTTCGGAAAGAGCGTCTCCTGTGCCGCCTCCGCGGGGTCACAGCCGCAGGGGGAGCGGCCAGAGGGAACGGGCTACCCTGGCTGTGACTGGTCGCGAGCGCCGGTGACAGCTGGTGGGGAGGGGTCCCGCCTGCGTGTCGGGGCCGGAGGCGTGTGTGCGGTGCTCGGCGCCTGTGTCTTGGGATGGGGTCCCAAGTTGCTCCAGGTGCATCTCTGAAGGCTGAGCTGCTGAGTAACTTGTAGCTCCTTCACTTTCCTGAGACTGCAAGCAAGTAAGAGTTAATGGCTTTGCGCTGGGAGGACTGGGCGGCCTTGGTCTTACTGCTAGCTAGGGTCGTCGTCTTCCCCTCAGTCTGTCATGTGGGGAGTGATCTTTGTTTAGGTTTGTTGTTTGCCCTGAGGAGTCACCTGACTCAGACCCCAGCCGGCGGCGGGAGGAGAGTCTCGCTGTGGTTTTCTGTCTGGGGCTCCATTCACCTCTTTCGGCCTACCACACTATTTAGGTTTGGCAGAGGCTGGTTTTGTGGTTGATGGAAAGAAACCTCGCCCTTTGACCTTCTTTGTGCAGAGGGAGGCTCCCGATTCCCTCAAAGCAGCACAACCCTCCTGCTGCTTTGAGAGACAGCAGAGTCTAGTGAGGGGTGAGGAGCGGCATAACCCCCTCCCCCATCGCCATTTCTGTTGCGACCGGGACTTGAGCAGTGATTGTATCAGCGCTCCTGGTGCCATTTAGTCACTAATTGCACAACCTAGAATTGTTCTCAGCACTTGTCATCAGGATTTCCTCCTAGTAAAATACTAAATGCATTCCTCCTTGTCCCAATATTAATGGAGTCAAGGCACCTACCTTTCTTTCCCCCTTGGATGGGAGAGCATGCTCTAACAATGAGTAGGAGAAAATACAATTTGCTGGCTTTACAGTTAGAAGGGCACTGAGCACTCAAAATGGCTAGGGAGTGGGGATTAATGTGCCTTCCAGAGAGGGGTTGGGAAAGCAGGGAGTGGGGTGTAAAGCATTAGGAACAAGAAAACTTAAAAAGCTAATGAAACCAGTGGATTGATCAGCTATGTGTGTGTCTTTGTCATTATTCTCTTTATTTTATAGAAGATTATAGACTATATAAAGGCTTATGTTGCTTAGAGATACCTTGCTCACATTTGACTTTCAAAAAGTAATTGTTGAATGATTGAGTTAATTTGCTTTCTTATGGACAGAAATTGATCTTCAATGAATGTGGTATAGGAACTGAGGTTAAACCTGCTTTCCTTCTCAGTTCTGTATAGGATAATGAATTCATTATCTATTGCTGTGTAACAAATCACCCTAACATTTACCACCTGAAAATAGTGTGTGGGGTGGGTCAGATAATCTGGGAGCTGCTTACCTGGGTGGTTCTGACTTAGCTGTTGGCTTGGGCTACAGTCATCTGAGGGCTGGAGTCAGGGAGGAACCACTTCCAAGCGCACTCAGTGGCAATTGGCAGGCCTTAGCTACTTTGCGTGGGGCTGCCCCATGTGGCAGCTGGTTTCCCCCACAGCAAGTTATCCAAGAGAGCCCAAGACTCCAGCCAGTCTTATATAACCTAATCTTGAAAGTGACATACCTCTACCACATTCTGTTGGTTACACAGACTGACGCTGGTACAATGTGGGAAGAAGGTATGAATGCCAAGGTGTGAATATATCAGGAGGTGGGGATCCCTGGGGACATCTTGGAGGCTGGCTACTACAGATACCTGTTTTATTTCTTTTCTTTTTTCTTTTTCTCTCCCTCCCCTGCCTGCCCTCTTCTCCCAAATAGCTATTTTAAATATTTCCTTAATGATCTGCTCTTGGATGATACCTGACTGGGGAGTATGGGCATTTTACTGATAAGTACTGAGAGGACAAATGACCTATACCACCAAGATCTGGTTAGTGGGCAGGAAGTCAGTCCTAAGTCTGATTACTTTTGGTTTCCTTTACAGGGTCAGTTCTGTGAGAGAGACAGTCCTGAAGACATTATTGTTAATTATGAAATATTTAATAGGTCTCCTAACAGCTGTGGGGAGCATCTAAATGACACCATTCTCAAGGGCCTGATTTATAGTAAGCCACTGTTCCTTAGAGGCTAAGCATTGTAATTTCTTTCTCTGACTAGGAGTAACATTTTCCTTGAATCTTGGCATGCACGTATGTTCTCATAACTCTGAAGAAATTTCTGTAGAGAGAAGCTAGCAAGCAACAGAGGTGAGTCAGAATGGAGTGGAAGGAAGCTTCCCTTTGCCTGGCTTTCTCTTGCCTAGGCAGTGTGGAGGGCATGTAGGAAAGGTGAGTGCTGTGGTCTGTCTTTGAAAAGAAGCCTGGGTTTTAGTCTTTTTGGACATTGGGGTTGCGATCCTGGATGACAGGGATTCAGGGTCGGTTCTGGGAAAGGGGAATGAAGGTGTGACAGGCTGCCCCTAGTGCAGGGTCATTATGCAGAGGGGAATTGCCTTCTGTGAGCCCAGGCTGGTGCCATGAGCAGGGTAGTCTTGTGTCTCCATCCAGCTGACACTTCCTGATGGCCTCTGTGGTGCCTGGGTAGGAGAGAAAGACCAAATGTGATGGACTCTCCATTCACCTGCTTCTCAAATCATTCAAACCGTGGCGTGATGGGAGGATCCTTTCTATCTACCAGGGGTTGCTAGGACTAATTCTTCTGATGCAAGCTGAACTCGCCAGGCCTCATATCACTATAGCTTTCATCTCCATCTGAAATGTAAATAATCACTTGGCCTATCTTTCCTCTTTTTAACTTTCATCTGCAAATTGCTCTGGGCCAAGGGTGGGGAACCTGGAGCCTTAAGGCCACATGCGGCCCTCCAGATCCTCCAGTGCAGCCCCTCAACTGAGTCCAGACTTCACAGAACAAAAGGATTTGTTCTGTAAAATTTGAATTCAGTCAAAAGGCTACACTCAGGGATATAGAAGGCCACATGTGCTCCAAGGCCAAAAGTTCTCCACCCCACTTTAAATCCTCTTGAGCTGTATTCTGTGGTTAACTTCTCTTCATACATCCTCAACCTCGTCACTGAACTCTTCACCTTCTTCCTACACCCATAGGTCACTTAAGACTTTCCCTGAAGTCTTCACAATAGTGATGTCTTTTCCTCCCGTCCTCCATTTATGTCAGGTTCAGGACGGGGGAGTCGTTTCCTCTCTCTCTAGCCCCGTTGCCTTTTATTAATACAGACCAAGCTCTGCTCTTTTGAGGCTCATGTCACTCTTTATATTCATTCAGCAAATATTTGAGGGCCTATACTATGAGCCAGGCATCGTTCTAGGAACTTGTGATGAATAAAACAGCCACAGACCCCTGCCCTTATTTGGTACATTTTAGTAAGTACATTATTGTATTATGTAATAAATACTATGGAAGGAAGAAAAAGTAGAGCAGGGAGGTGGGGTTCAGGATCACTGGCCACAGGGAACGGGATTCAGGTGGGCATTATTGAAAAATAGAGATTTGAGCAGACTTGAAGGAGGCGAGGGAGTTAGCAGGTGGATGTCTGGAGAAGAGCGTCTAGGTGGAGGGAGCAGCTGAAGTGGAAGCCTGAAGGCAGGTGCCTGATGTGTCAGGGAACAGCCTGGAGGCAGTGTGGCTGGGGGCAGAGTGAGCAATGGAGAATCATATGCTGAGGGCAGAGATGGGTGGAATCAAATTGTGCTGAGTGTGGCAGGCCTGAAGACTTTGGCCTTTACTGTGAGTTCCTTGGGGAAGTGAGGTTCGTTATAGGGTCTTGAGCAGGAGGGCATAGTTTGACTTATGTGTTAAAAGGATCTCATAGGCTGTTGAAGTGAGAATACCTTATTTGATTATTCCACTGAATTAGTTAGGATGTTTTTTACTTAAAAGGATATAAACTGAATGCAAATCGGCTAGAGGAAAAAAAAAATCTACTGGCTCACGTAGTTGAAAAGGCCCAGGTATTTTAGCTTCAAGAATGGCTAGAACAAGGTATTCAAATGATGTCAGGGATCTGTCACTTTCCATCTGTTGGCTCTGCTTTCTTCTGTTAGCTTTATTCCCAAGCTAGTGGAGGGATATGTTCTACAAACAAGCTTCACAGCTCCAACAGAAAAAGAGCACATCTTTCCTGATAGTTCTGGCAAAAGCTCTGGGCTAGTGTCTCATTGGCCTAAATTGGGTCAGGCACCTAAGCCAGTCTTTGTGATCCCGATTGCCTAGACCTGGATCAGGTGCTTATCTTTGGAATGAAGGATTTTTTTTTTTTAATTGTGAAATATATACAGGAAGTATATAAAAAAAAGTGTCTATATAGTTTAAAGGATAAAATGAACAGTTTAAAGAATAATTAAAGAATGATAAAATGAACTCTCATGTTCCTACTCCCAGATTAAGACATAGAATATTACTAGTATTTTGGAAGTCTCCCCTATGACTGCGGGGAAGGAGGTGATTTCCAAAGCAAAATCAGGGTGCTGTTACCAGAAGGAGTGAATGTTGGACAAGCAGGAAGCAACAAATATCCACTACAGACTTTTCACTATCTTTCCCTTCCCTGTCATTTTCTAACTTCACTGCTTCTCACTCTCTTTCATTAAAGTCTTTAGACCCCAATTTACTGTCTTCTCAAATCATATCCTCATCTCGGAGGTCTTAACTATCCACATGGCTGATCTGCCCAAGTCTCCAGAGCTATCAATTTCTTCTTCAGTCACCTTTGCCTTTTTTGGGTTTTGTTTTTGTCTTTTACAATGCATCTGCCCCTTCCTGTGGCTACACCCTACACCCTGCATTGTAATAACTAGAACCACTCCAGCTCTGAAGTAGTGCCATTAGATATCACCTTTTTTTTTTTTGAGACAGAGTCCCACTCTTTTGCTTGGGGCGAGTGCCGTGGAGTCAGCCTAGCTCACAGCAACCTCAAACTCCTGGGCTCAAGCAATCCTACTGTCTCAGCCTCCCTAGTAGCTGGGACTACAGGCATGCACCACCACGCCCAGCTAATTTTTTCTATATATATTTTTAGCTGTCCAATTAATTTCTTTCTATTTTTGGTAGAGATGGGGTCTTGCTCTTGCTGAGGCTGGTTTCGAACTCCTGAGCTCAAACAATCCTCCCGCCTCGGCCTCCCAGAGTGCTAGGATTACAGGCGTGAGCACCGCGCCCGGCCAGATATCACCTTTTTTAAAAAATAAATTTGTTGTTTATTTTTAAGGTATACAGCTTGATGTTATGAGATATATATATAGATAGAACAAAGTTTAATATAGTGAAGCAAGTTAATATAGCCATCATCTCACATAGTTACCCTTTATCTTTTTGTTTGTTTGTTTGTTTTTGTGGCAGAAGCAGCTAAAATCTAGAGTTAGCATGATTCCCAAATACAGTACAATTGTTACCTGTAGTCCTCATGTTGTACGTTAGATCGCTAGACTTGTGCCTCCTGTGTATCTGCTACTTTGTATCTTCTGACCTAGCCACCTCATTCCACCACACTACTATTTTGTTCTCTTTGTATGTTTGAATTTTTTCCGAGATTCTGCACATAAATGAGATCATGCAATGGTTTTTTTTCTGTGTCTGGCTTATTTCAGTTAGCATCATCTTTTAGGCTCATCTACCTGATGGCAAATGGCAAGATACTCTTTTTTAGAGCTGAATAATATTCATTTGTGTATGTGTCTGTGTGCATGTGTGTTCTTTATCCATTTGTCTGTTGAGACCCAGTTTGTTTCCATTTCTTGGCTCTTGCGACTAATGCTGCAGTGAACATGGGAGTGCAGATTTCTTCAGGAGGTGGTGATTTCATCTTCTCTGGGTGTATGCCCAGGAGAGGGATTTCTGGGTCCTATGGTAGTTCTGTTTTTAATTTCTTTAGCAGCCTCCATGCTGTGTTCCATAGTGGCCATATCAATCTACATTCTCACCAATGGTGTACAAGCGTTCCCTTTTTTCCACATATGTCATCTTCTCTTGCCTTACCCTCCTGTCTTTCTGGGTCTCTGAGTCAGTAACCCTGACTACCCTGCTCTCTGACCTCTTGTATTCCCTGACCTCCTTTGGATTCTGTGGCTCATCTCATCAGTTATTCCTGCCACTATATTCGTTCCCCTTGTTCTCCTCCTTTCATAGCACACCCTGGATCATTCCATTGGTTCTTGTCTTTGACCTATGCCCAGGGACCTTGAGCATTGCTGCCCGTGTGAGTTCACAGGTTCCGAGCATGGCTGGGGCCTCGGTGGTGCTGGCACTTCTTTGTTTCCACAGTAGGCCCTCGTTCTGCACAGTGACTGGTCCGACGCTTTTCTCTGCTCCTCACACTCCCGCCCGTCCCCCTCCCCCCATTCTGCGGATGGCCTCACCTTGCATGTTAGAGAAGGTGGAAGCCACCAGAAAGGCACTTCCTTTCACCAGATTACAAAATGGTCTGCTGAATCCATGGCCCTCTTTTCTTTCTGGCCCCTTGTTCCAATAGAAGATTGTAAGGCTGATCGTAGGTATAGCCCACCTCTTCCAGCCTCTGGAAGACCACTCTGTTCATCTTCCTGCCTTCCACCTGTGTCTTCAGATGCCCTCTTCACTGGCTGGTTCCTGTTGATGTTTAAACATGCTTAAGTTGCTCTCATTTTTAAAACAAGGAGTAAAGAAAGTTCTGCTGTGATGCTCTTCCTTCCTCCATCTCGTGCCCTGTTTTGTGACCCCTCTTCACAAGCAAACTTTCTGAAAGGAAGGTTTGCTGCCCTTGTTTCTGCTTCCTGGGCCTCTGGTGTACTCCTCAGCGTCCTGCTGTCTGGTTTCTGACTTTGCTACTCAAGGTCCCCGGTGACTTCCTCATTGCTAAATCCACTAGTAGGTGCTTTACAGTCCTTGTCACACCTGACCTCTTGGAAGGCTGCACTTGATCCTGTCCATACCCTCCTGCTTGCAACACTTCCCCTCGGCTTCCTGTTTTAGAGTGAATGTGTGCTCTGGAACCAGGTCGTCTGGATTTGAATCTCAGCTCCACCGCTTACCATCTTACAAGGAGCAGATTATTTAACCTCTCTGAGCCACAGTTTCCTCATCTGTAAAAAGGGTATACGAGGAGTACCTACATCACAGTGTTGATAGGAAGATCCGGTGTGTTCGTAGTTAGAGTAGTGCCTGATACATCGTGAGCCTTTAATAAATGTGAGGTGGTTGTTATCGTTCCTTGGTGTTGTACTCTACACCTTTCTGTCTGCATTTTTGCCTATTCTTCGTCAATTTCTGTATCAGTTGTGGTCTGATCAGGGAGTAAAAACCACTGGAGGTATTTCAAATGGAGAGACTCGAAAATAGGGAGTTTGTTACATGGGTGATGGAAGATGTGAGAAGCCCAGCAGGGGATGGTAAGGCAGCCCAGACAGTAGCAATAGCAGGAAGCTGCGGTCACCCTCATGGTCGGAGGTCAAGGGGAGGGGGAGATGTTCAGTAGAGCCCAGGAGCTTCTGAGGGAACTAGTGGTGGGCTGCGCAGCGAGAGCAGGGGCCGCCGAGGAAGGGAGCACTAGAGAGGAGACAGCTGCTGCCAGGGACCCTCTGAGGCAGAGAGAGGGGCCGGGCTGGGGGGAGAAATATCCTGGCTTCTCTCCTCATCCTGCCTTCTGGTCTTTCATCAATATCTTCCACTGGCCAAAATAGCATCTTTGGTGGACATGTGACCCTAGCAGAGCCAATCAGTCTTTCCTGAGGTTTGCTAGATGGTTGCTGGGGTTAAGAATGCCTTTCTTTCTGTTAGATTATGAGCGATTGTTTCCTGCAACGTGGAGAGTGCCTGGCTTATGAATGAAGCCAGAGCGGGAAGGAGAGCTAGGAGAAGAAGAGGGGCACGATCCTTTGGGTTCTGGATCTGACGGTGCCGCCTGTGCCTAAAGCTAGCATGGCTTCCTGGTTATAGGAGGTAATACATTCCCTTCTGTGGACACTATTTTCAATTTAGTTTGTTACTTGAAACAACAAAAAATGGACCAATACCGTGACCTTAAAATATGACTTTTCCTTGGGGGGGTGTTGAGAAGGGGGCGTTTAATTGTTCTTGGTCAGCTCCACTATCGCAGTGTACGTCTGCAATCAGCTGAGATGGCGGACGTTGTGTTTTCACCAGGTCCTTGAGGTCTGAGGGGGCTTTCAGGGGTCCAGTGGAGAAAGCCTCACAGCTGAGGGCGTAGCTTGAGCAAAGCTCCCAAGGCAGGAAATACCTGTGGCTGCTGGAGGAGGATTGAGTTGGGTGATGCGTCAGGAGTGGACTTTGAGAGTCTACAGGTGGAGACAGGTGAGAGAGGAGGTGGGTGGACAGGTGAGGAAGACAGAAGACTGCTTTGAATGCTGCGGTGTGGAGGTTGGCTTTTATTCTTTCCACAGTAGCCAGCCCTAGGGGGTTTTTGATCAGGGGAATGTGCGCTCAGGATGGGGAGAGACTAGCAGGGAAGGAGGTAAGATAGGAAGGGTTAGCCTGGTTTAGGTAGGAGTTATTGCCCCGGAGAAGAAAGATTAGAAAATGTAAAGATAAGAAATTTTGGTGGTGTGGGTGTGAGTGTTTTCTAGTCCAGGAGACTGATGCTGAATGGTGAGAGGGAACGCAGACTGGGGCAGGCATGCGAGTGAAGTGTCAAGATAGGTAGGAAGCCCACTCTTGACAGCCTGCTTAGACTTCAAGGCTCAACCAAATGCTGCCTCTGGGAAGCTCTTCTTTATTATACAGAAGTGTAGTCCCAGGACATCCAAATAAGATAGGAGTGAAAGATGCAGAGGTAGAGGTCAGAATTTAGACAGGGCGAATATTGACAATAAAATGCAGAGCAGGATGTCACCACAGTTTGAGAATTGAGTGCTGGTGGAGGCTACCGGGAAGAAGGCAGGTGTTTCCTGATGAATGAGAGCCTCTCAAAGTAAAGTGAGTACATAAACAACAGCCTGGCCAAGGGGCACTCTTTCCTGTGTGAGCAATTGGGTTTGTTTCCTAGATATCAGAGGGACCGTGTGCTGTCCCATGTCTGCCTTGCCCCATGGAATTCTTCATTTTGGCAACCAGCGCAGGGATCAGGCATTATTGTCATTTGTCTGAGTTTTTGTGTATGTGTGTGGGGCAGTGGGGATAGTCGGAAAAGGTTTTTCTGGGCTCCTGTTAGAGCAAGGGCACGGGCAGGAGAAGCACGTGGCATGCTTGAATGGCAGAGTGCGGGCGCTATTCACAACCCTCTGTAGCTCTCGAGCATCTGCTCCATGCCTCGCTCTGTGCTAGATGCAGGGGATGTAGAAAAAGATAAAAAAGGTAAAAAACAAAACAAAACAAAACAAAAAAACTCACCCCTCCCTGTGAGGTTCATGGTCCAGTGAAGAATGGAGACACATCAACAGATGGTTGCAATAGAATGTGAAAAATGCTGAATGTATTTACTAATTCTGTGTCCTTGGGCAAGTTTCTTTGTAATGCTGCTGTCCTCCGTATTTAAATTTTGGATTACCTTACATGGGCAATTCCGAAGCTTAGATGAGTATTTATAATAGCGTCTGGGACACACTTAAGTACTATGATAATGCTAGATGTTACTGCCTTAGAAGCAGACCCTGAGAAAGGATTTAACTGCCAGCTGTTTATTTGAGAGGTGAAAAAAACCGTATCAGAGGAGCAGGGAAGTGAGACAGGGAGGTGATCAGTACAGGCTGCGTTACCAAGCCAGTTTCCTCTGAGCATAGCTGGAGCTTTACCCTGCAGGGAAACCCTGGGAGCCTGTATGGAACACATACCTCGGTTATCTCCGCCCTGGGGGAGGAAGCTGGGCTCTCCAAACGGCAGCTCTCATCAGTCGTTGGTTGAAGGCTGCCCGGGTAGGGTGTTTGAGCATTAATTCCCAAGCACTTTCTAGCCTGCCCTTTGGGTGGGCAAAGCAGGTTCAGCAGCCAGGGGAAACAGGTCAAGAAATGCAAATGCTGGCAGTTTGGTAGTCAGGCCAGTGGGCACTGAAGTGTGGTCAGGGCTAGGGGATATGTGGGTGGGGACACCAACAGTATCTGCTACAGTTATTTTGGAAGTTATGTACAGGAAATAAAGTCAGGTGGCTTTTCCAAAGGAGATGATGTTTGAGCTGTAGAATGACAAAGTAGATGTTCTACAAACAGACACAGGAAGGAAGAGTAACTCAGGCAGAAAAACAGCATGTGCCCAAGGCTTAGCAGTGTCAAGTGATGCACGCCCGGTGTGTGAGGGGACTGGTGAGTACTGAGGCTGGAAAGGTTGGTAGTGTGCAGATTGTGGTCTGTAGTGGCACATAGTAAGGGCTTTAACCTGAGCAATTGGGAGCCCAACCAGTGTTTTAAGCAGGGGAGGAGCAGGGCCAAATTTGTGGATAGAGAGTCACTGTCATTGGGTGGGTAAGGCGTGGAGGCAGGGAGTCCAGGGAGAAGGCAGTTTTAGTAGGGCTGGACTCAATGGATTCGGAGAGTGTACAGGTTACGAGTTTTGTTTGCAAATGATGGATATCCAGCTTGTATTAACTTAAGCAAAAAGGTGAATGTGTTGACAGGCTCACTTTAGCCACAGGAGTGAGCTGCAGCCAGGGGTCTGAATGCTACTGAGGGTCAGCTGTATTCTTTCAGACCAGCTTCATCCATGTGGGGGGAAATTGGCAACTGGCAGCTGGTATCCCTCACATTTCACTGCTCTGCCTCTAGAAAGGGGATGAATCTCTTGTCCCAGGGAGACCTGGCTTGGGTCACATGCCCATCCTTAGGCCAATCAGCTGGGCTTTGAGAGTGAGGTGTGTGATTGGCCCAGGAGCTCAACTTGGGCCAATCATCTAGGGCTGGGGGAGGAGTTTGAAGGAATAAGTCCTTATTCCAGCCCCAGGGGTCCAGAAGCAGCCCT
>RJWJ010032543.1:0-18461 GCA_004363605.1 Indri indri
AAATATTAGCTTTACAGTGGAGAAATCTTCCAGATGCTACCTTAGCCAGCTGATTACAGTTAACATTATCATAAATCATGTTGGTATCCTGTACTCCCTGAGTTTGGTAATAAGAGCACTTTGCTTTTATGGTATTCTTTCCAAAAATCCATAATCCCAGTCTAATCATGAAAAACCTGAGATGAACCTAAATTGAGGGGCCTTCTATAAAATATCTGACCAGTATTCTTCAAATGTCAAGATCATAAAAAACAAGGAAAGAATGAGAAGTTGTCAGAGGTCGGAGGAGACTAAGGAGCCATAACAACTAAATGCAACGTGGTATGTTGGATTGGATCCTTGTACAGAAAAGGATGTTACTGGAAAGAAAAAAAAAGATAAAGCCTAGTTTAGTTAATTGTAAATCTCGAATTATTCCAAAATAAAAAAGTTTTCAAAAATTTGGTTGCAAATTCAAAGTTCTAGAAATAAAGTAGATCCTAAGATATTTTTAGCATTTTCAGTAGTAATTTATTCACTCAAATATAGTTATTTAATACTTCATATGTGCCAAGCACAGGATATACATAGGTGTTTAAAATTAACATGGTTCCTTCTCACATGGAACTTAAGAGTCCAGTGCAGGAGAGAGATAATAAGCAAGTCATCTAAAAACAGAATTACAAATTGGGTTAGGTTCTGTCAAAGAAATGAGCAGGATCAATAGAATCACCTATAGTTTTTTGCTTTCTTTGTGAATATTTGAATTATTTTTACAGTGAACATGTAATACTTCTATGTCAGAAAAAGCTGTTTCCGAAGACTAATTGGAAAGTTACCTCACACAACCTTAGCAAATTGCCTACTTTCATGATCTATTTCTACACTAAAGGAGCCATTATTTGAAATTGCAGTGAATAGTTTTTCCCTACATACAGTATTGTTGCAGGGAGAAGGACAATCGATATCTACCTGATATCCCTAAGTTGTTTGTACCTGTAACAAAATAGAGAGACACAAATCATTTAATGAGGGAGAAAGAGAGATAGTTGGGGATGAAGCCAGAGCTAGAAGAGTTTTTCTGATCCATAGATTGTTGCCCTTTTACTTAACCAAACTGAGTAATATTGACAGATGCTTTACACAGATAATTCTTAGGGCTTGATTTCTGGAATATGGGGAGCTTTGTCACAGTTTTTATTCTGTGTTGAGGGGGTATAATTCTTGAAATGATAATAAATAATCCCAGCCCTGAAATCCTTAAAATTTCATGTTGGATTGCTTTATGCTACTTCTTTTATTATACCAGGCTTCTATTCCTAGCTGTCTTTTTTTCTTTTCTTTTCTTTTTGATTCTTCTAAGTTAAACACCTTCTGGCAGTATAAAAAAAGAGGTTAAGTTTGTGTGCTCTGGAGCTAGAGTGGGTTCAAATTCCAGATCAGTTACTCACTAGCCATGGGGCCTTGCCATTCCTCTGTGTGCCTCAGTTTCCTCATCTGTACAATGGAGATGATGATGATAATACTACCACTTACCTCATAGGATTGCAACGAGGACAAGATGAGTCAATACTTGTAAGATGCTTAGCACAATGTCTAATGTATAGTAAGCACCGTATTAAGTTTGGGCTATTTTATGTAATGTTTCCAGGGAATATGAGAAGAGGTGTGCAGATGCTGAGCTTCTTCATTAGCTACCAGTAGATTTTGACATAATTGTCATTATCAAGTTGCCAGAATAAATGTAATACTCTATTCGCCATTTTTTAGCTTGGAAGAATACTTTTCAGGATTCCTTCTTTTAATGTGTGGTATTGAGAACAGGTTGTGAATACAATGATTCTTGTCTTGGTGGAATCAGCATTATTAAGTTAGGCTGAAATATAACAGACCGACAAGCTAGTGAGCACAGCAGATATTATAGCCATTGATGACTTGCTGAACGTATAAGCATTCGGAGACAGGACTTGCTAATTGTTGTGGTAGAAGCCATCCTATGTGTCTCCATATTGCCCTTGTAGCTTTTGAAATACTCTTTTCAGTGATGATATATGCTGGAAGTTTGATACCATTCAAGTTAAATATTTCTGTATCTTTTGGGCTTTGGCAATTGAAATATTGATTATATGTACTTTAGTTAACTATATATAGTTATGTATAGTTACATATAGTATATATGTATATAATTATAGAGTTTTAATACTGTCCTGGAATGTGGTGATCATTGTAATCACATTTAAAAACCATTTTGTGCCCAAAACAAAACAAAACCCCACAAAACCCCACAAAACTTTAAAATTACCTTTCTTTGGTTTCATCCATTTTGGTCTGTGTTTTTGTTCTTCTAGAAAATATTCCTGAGAAAGATCTTCATGGAAGACTTTATATCAACCGTATTTTTCACATCAGTGCTGAGAGAATGTTTGAATTGCTGTTCACCAGTTCACACTTTATGCAGAAATTTGCCAATTCTAGAAATATAATAGGTTGGTTTTTGTGTTCTTACCTAATGATAAATTTGCAAGGATTTTATTATCCTTAGTGGGTTGAGTCTACTATAAAAACTGATTTGTGTTGTGAGGAAAAAAATAGACATGCTTTGATTTTATTTTGGTGATATATAAACTGGTATTTACGTTTGGTTAAGTTCACATGTGAACAGTGTAATTGTTTAATTAGGCATATGCTACTCACAATTAAGTTCAGACCCTTTGAAAACTAAAACTAAATTTATTCATTAAGGTACCAGTTCACTTGGGCTAAACCCAATTCACAAGGGTTCTGTTATGAATTGTATTGTGTGTTCAGATACAGCTGAATTCTGGTGGAGTGTAAGTTTGAAGGACCACTTTGCTAAATGGTTTGGTGGTATCTACTAAAGGTGTGAATTCTGTATGAGTCAACAGTTTTACTCCTAGGTATACACCTGTCAGAAATGGGTACCTGTGTTCTCTGAATGACAGGTGCTATGGTGTTCATAGCAGCATTATTTATAATGGTTCAAAATGAAATCAGTCCAGATGGCCATCAGTAATAGCGTGGATAAACAAATTGTGTGTATGTTCCCACAAAAGAATACTATATGGTAATGAAAAAAGAAACCACAACTATTTATAATGATATGAGTAAATTTCACAGACACAGCGTTAAACAAAAGAAACCAGATACAAAAGAGTACATGCTATATAATTTCTTTATATAAAGTTAAAAACCAGGCAAAATAAATTTATGGACATGCAGCAGTCAGCATAGTGATTACCATTATGGAGAGTCAGGTAGGTAAAGACTGGGAGGGGACTTTTGGGATGCTGGTATAAATTCTGTCTTGATCTGAGTGGTGGTACATATGTGCATTTCCTTTGTGAAAATCATGGCACTGTATCCTTGACATAACAGTGTCTATGGTATACTTCAATGAAAATACAAAAAAAGTTCCATTTAGGAAATTGGTTATACTCATAAATTGATTATGTGTGAAATAGAAGCCTAACAGATGAGCCAACTTTTATTGTACCTTCTAAAAAACAAAAATATATATTAATAGAAAACAATTTAGAAATAAATGGATCAGAGATAGGGAATATGTCATATATAAGAAGAGTGCCTAACATTTAATCTCTCTTTTCTTTAGTATTAAACTTACAACACACAGTGACAAGGAGGTTAGGACTGGTCAAAAATAAAAATTTAAATAATTCTAAAACTACCCCTTTGATTCCATTTAAAGTCAGACCCTTCAAATTTCTAGAACTAACTCACTTTATATTTGCTGTGATTAGATGTAGCGTCTACCCCTTGGATTGCGGAACCTGGAGGTGATCAACTGAGAACCATGACCTACACTATCGTCCTTAATAATCCACTGACTGGAAAGTGTACCACTGCCACTGAAAAGCAGGTACGTCTGCTCTGTCAGTGTTCCGAAACAATCTCGCGCGTGGGAAGAGAGAAGATGCGTGTCATAGCCAGCAATTTACAAGACAATTTCAACATATAAATGGCGAGAAAAAAAGGAGAAACTGTGACAGGTTAAAAGATACTTAAGAGGCAAATAAATCATACCAACCCAATCCTAATTCAAACAAACCACGTGTTAAAGAGGTATTTATGAGATTTAAGGAATTGTTCATTTTTTTATGTGTTATAGTGGCATTGTAGCTATGTTTTCAAGAAAATAATATTTTTTAAAGAGATATACTGAAGAATTAATTTATAAAGAGATACACTGAAGTATTTATGGATGGAATTATACTGATGTCTGGGATTTCCTTTAGAAGTACTCTAGCCAGGCAGAGAATGGTGGTGAGGGGAGGGGATTAGGGGTGGGCACAGATGAAACAAGACTGCAGGAGTTAATTTTATTCAGACTGTTTCATGAGTTCAGGAGGGTTCATTATACTTCATTTTTATTCTTACGTGTGTTTAAAGTTTCTCGTAATATAAGATTTAAAAAGAATACTATAGAAATCTGATTTACAGGCTCATGTCAAGGGTTAGGGCCAAATAACTAGATTGCTGCTGTGACATGGGGAAGAGATTAAATTTTCTAAACTAAATACCGTATGAGCTATTTAATGCTCCTCCTCTGTGGCCAGTGTGGCACTGTCTTACGGTGGAGTGTGTTTTTGGCCAATTTGTGTTGAAATATCTGTTTCGCACATAGTCTGAAAATATCTCTTAACATCTGATCTAGTTGTGCTCTTGTAGTTTTGTCCATCAGTGTTAAAAAGAACGAATTTCCTTACCTTTTAAAAACACCTTAAAAATTGTCAAACATTTAAGGAAAGTTTGGTATTTTGGTATTTGGGAGTCTTTGATAACCTTGCAACCTCCCCACCGCCCCTTTTTTTCCTAGAGGCTATTTAGAAAAGGCATGGTTAAAATGAGAAAGGTTTGCCCGACAACCATTTTAAATTCTGTTTAGGGTAAGCAATATTTTGTTTGGTTACCACCCTCCTTCACTTTTCTGGTGAAGGGTGGTTTTGTCAAACTTTGGTGAATTTTGTGGTGGGGTCCTTACTTTGTTCAATTGATTTTTGAATTGCTCTCCTAACAAGAACATTTAAAACTCTTTATAAAGTAATAACATACACAAGAAATTATGTATGTTCCTTTCCCCTACTCATACCTAAAAGAAAGAAATAACTACAATGAAATGACAGAGAAGCAGCAAATACTGTTTCTGTAGGTCCCTTTTTAATTGGTAGACAGCAGAGGCAACATGGAGGCTCTTCTAGCTTTGTATAAAGGTTTCTCATGTCTTATGTAATTCCTCAGAAGGAGCCTAGTATATATGTTCTAAATGGGCAAGAAACTTCATACATGACACATGTACATGCAAAATTTTTTTAATCTTATCTTGGCAGACACTGTTTAAAGAAAGTCGGGAAGCACGGTTTTATTTGGTAGATTCAGAAGTACTGACACATGATGTCCCCTACCATGATTACTTCTATACCCTGAACAGATACTGTATCATCCGATCTTCAAAACAGAAATGCAGGCTAAGGTGAGCGTAAATGAGTGTGTTAGAGGATAGGCTAGATTATGCGTTGGTAATTTATTAATCCTAAATTGTTAATGGTAGCTTTACACAACAAAGCTTTATTTCTTCTTCAAATTACATGTCCAGTAGTCGTCAGCAGGGAGGTGGAGCTTCTCCCTCAAGGCCCCAGCTGAAGAAGGCTTTTTAAGCTATATGTTCCAGAATATGTATTGTTTCAGTTGCCCTAGGAAGAGAGCTGTAGAGTTGTGTTCACAATACATTGGCCACAGCCAGTCATGTAACCCTGTTTAATGGCAAGGGGCCTGGGAGTTCTTGGGGAGCGCTTTGTGAGCAGTAACTCAGTCTGCTGCGGTGGGAAATGGAAACATTGGCGCATCAAAGAGAGTGATGGCCTAGTCTTAGTTAATGTAGTTACTTTCGAATAATGTGTGACCATTAGAGGTTTTTATACAAGGAATGTAGAAAATTTAGCATTTATTTTGAGCCTTTATTTCTATTTAGGTAAAGAAAATTCAGAGCTAGAGAAAGGAAAAGGATAAAGTGGCAAGTACTTAGAAGGGAAATTTGATGGCATTATTAGCAGCACACATTAATTTTTAAAGAAGTCATTATCAATGAATACATTTTCTTTTATAATCTTAATGAATTTTAATCCTTTTGGCTTTCCACCAAATACAATCTTACATTTAATTGCAACATTAATGTAACTAAAGTCTGTTCTTCAAATAAATATTCTTCTTTCCTTCTTATTCTATTAGAGTTTCTACAGATTTGAAATACAGAAAACAACCATGGGGCCTTGTCAAATCTTTAATTGAGAAGAATTCCTGGAGTTCATTGGAGGACTATTTCAAGCAGCTTGGTTTGTAAATTTTGATTTATATATTTTTGTAAAGATAGCATTTATTAACAAAATGGATTGATTATTCATTTGGACACAGAGCAGGAACTGATAGATGATGTTGGAATGACTCCCACTAAAGTGGTTCCCACTATTTCACTTGCTCTACCACTTGTGGGCTTTCAAAACATTTAATTTTCATTGGTCTAACACACATTTATGTAATGTTTATTATATGCCAGACATATAATAAAGTTCTATGTGCTTTATAAATATTAACTATTTCATATGCATAACAACCCTGTTATGTAGGTACAATTATTGTTTTCCATTTTACTAAAGAGGAAATTGAAATACAGAGATGTTAAGTGACTTGTCAAGATCACACAGTTAAGAGCTGTCATACACCCTCTGCAAGGAGCCAAGGAGGCTGGCTGCAGTGAGGGACTGCATAACCCACTCACAGATACACACTTGTGCTAAGATCTGGAGAGTCCTCAGGCCCACACCCCCCTCATCAGATGCAGCTTTGCTAGCCTTATGTGGGCCCACGTAGCAATGGTATTATATATGTGTATGGTTTGGTGGAGGTGAGTGCTGAGGCTGACAGGGGGAAGTGATACAGTTGTTCTAGTTGGGTATTTCTCAGTATATGTATGTGAGAAAAAGATGTATATATGTATATATATACATATACATGTACATATGTATATATGTACATATGTGAGCATAATTAATTTTAGTGGAAGAAAAGCTGGTGGTCAGTCAACTCAAGGTAATTTAAGGCTTTATTCATTTGATTTGTTGATTATTTTCCTTGCCTTTCTTCCTTTGGCTATTTCATTATTAAATTCCTCATCAGGAGCAAAGAAAATGAAACTCAAAAATTAGTTTGGCCACTGGATAATGAGCTTCTAATAAAAAATCTGGCAAGGGAAAAGGTGGAAACAAATGACAAAAATGAGGTTTTTAGGTTATTTGCAGATTTTCTTTACTAGTATTCCTTTCTTGCAACCCCTCATTGAAAATTACAACTATTGTATGCTACTCCTTTAAATTTAACAAATACCATAACCTGTCTTGGAAATCTTCCTAATGATCCAGTGTAAGTGGGTAGCCTGTTGTTTCCCTAACTGAAATCATTACATTAATATTTAATATATCACATGGCAAATTTGCTCTGATGAGCCCATCATTTATTAATATATATTCTTCCTAGAATAATAAAACCCCTCATTATGGGGTCATAGTGCTCTCTAAAGCTTTTCATTAATAGTAAAGTGCGAATCTAGGTCCTAAGAACCTAAGAAGAGTTAAAGTTACCAAGGCTTAAATGAGAAAAACAACCACCCCAAACCCCTGTATCTTATAGTTGCGAAGGTATACACACTGTCTAAAGATTCTCTTTTTTTCCTTCTTAGAATCAGATTTGTTAGTAGAAGAATCTATATTAAATCAGTCCATTGAAGACCCTGGAAAACTTAGCAGCCTACGAAGGAGAAGGCGACCGTTCAACCGAACAACAGAAACAGTTTCTAAACTTTCTTCTCATCGTTCCTCTGGAGATGTGGGCTTAGAGACCAAAACGGGTATTACAGGTAGCTGTCACCTGGTAAACAGAGATGAAAGACTCTATCTTAGTTATATGAAGCAGAATGTGCCTCTTGTTTGTAAGATATATCAGTTAGGAGGTTTCCCCTTGTTCCCTCCTTTTTTGATAATGTTTATCAAACAATGAGTTTTTTAAAGGTAACTGATAAATAAATATCAGGGAGTGGTTGACAAATGGCAGACACACAGCCAATAGAAGTATTTTATTTGGCCCACATGGCATTTTAAAAACTGGACATTTTTATATAAAAACTCAGATCTGACAACTCTGGATCCAAATCCTTCATAGCAGCAGTTGGTTGGAGCTTAGTGCAGTAGTAGCTGCCCCGTTAGGCAGAGTGTGTGCCCCGGCTCGCCACAGCCCCCAGCACGGCCACCACCTTACTTGCTTCTGGTCTGCTTCGCTCATTTATTTCCTGCCTACGTTAAAAGACATTTGCTTTCTACCTTTGAAAATGCTGCTCTTACTCCTTATGTACTGCCAGGGCCAGCCCAGCAAAATTGTAAAGATGGAATTTGACTTTTATTATCCCCACTCTTAATTTTGAAGACGTCTTGCTTCTACTAAGTGTTATTCTCTCCCTCTCAGAACTATAAAGCTGTCATGCCTTCTCACCCACCTACATTAACAAATCTTCTTCTGAGGCTTATATCTTAGTGCGAAGATGTTTATCTACTATTTAAGATTAATGGCTCTTTAATTTTCAAATTGGAAAGTTTGGGCACAAGAATGAATAGATGAGGTACATAAACCTCATCTCATAAACCCAGCTCAAATATTATTTGCAGAGATAGTACTTAGCTAGATATCATGCTTGATGTATTGAACTGCTTATTTAATTTTAGAGTAAATTAATTTGTAATATAAGCCAAATTTGAAGGACCGCTGTAGGTTTTCTCTTTGTAGATTTGTTTCATATTATTCAGGATATCAGAAATCAAAAAAGGGAATTCACCCTAAATTATTTTGCCTTTACAAATAATTTTAAAAATTCTTTTTAGCTCTTTTGAAATGGAATATTAAAGTGTTATCAGCTATAATCACAATCTTTATTCTAATATAGCCTTTTTCTTGTGATCTGCAGGAAAGAAAAAGGAATTGGAAAACTATAGCACTGCTCTTATTGTGGTGATGAGTATTTGGTAAGTATTTGCTGTGAATTCATTATTTTGCTGGCGTTTTCTTCTTTTAACTAATTTCCAAAAGAATTTAAATATATCTGTATATTATTGTATACAGATTGCCACTATTTGACCAATGTTGGCCTACAAGAACAACAATTTTATAGGTTTCAGTCTGATAGTTTTTGACGTATGATTTTCAGAAGAATTATTAAATTTGAGGAAATACAATGTATGCATTCATAAAATGTTTTTATTTTTTAACTAATCTGATTTATTTTCTACATCATAGGTTTTTATGGGAAGTTCCATAAATTTAAAGGGAATATTTATACATTCACACTGGTAAAGTCTCAAAAATACTAGTTTACTCTATTTGATTAGACCAGGAGTTCTTAATCCTTTAATGTGCATAAGAATCACTTGGGGAGATTGCTGAAATGCAGATTTCTCAGCCCCAATCCCAGAGATTGATTCAGCAGGTCTTGAGTAGGGATCAGGGATCAATATTTTTATTTATTTATTTATATATACATATACATATACATACATATATATATATATATATATATATATATGGTACAAGTGGAGTTTTGTTACATGGATGAATTGTATAGTGGTGAAATCAGGGCTTTTAGTGCACCCATCACCCGAATACTATACATTGTACCTGATAGGTAATTTCTGATCTCTCCCCTCTTCCCCCCTCTCCCCTTCTGAGTCTCCAAAGTCTGTTATACCACTCCATGTGGCCATGTATACCTATGGTTTAGCTCCCACTTACAAGTGAGTACATGTGGTATTTGTTTTTCCATTCCTGAGATACTTCACTTGGGATGATGATGGCTTCCAGTTCCACCCAAGTTTCTGCAAAAGACATTATTTCATTCTTTTTTTATGGCCGAATAGTAAGGAATCAGTATTTTTTTTTTTTTTTTTTTGAGACAGAGTCTCGCTCTGTTTCCCGGGCTAGAGTGAGTGCCGTGGCATCAGCCTAGCTCACAGCAACCTCAAACTCCTGGGCTCAAGCGATCCTCCCGTCTCAGCCTCCCGAGGAGCTGGGACTACAGGCATGCGCCACCACGCCCGGCTAATTTTTTCTATGTATTTTTAGTTGTCCGATTAATTTCTTTCTATTTTTAGTAGAGACGGGGTCTCACTCTTGCTCAGGCTGGTTTCGAACTCCTGAGCTCAAAGGATCCGCCCGCCTCGGCCTCCCAGAGTGCTAGGATTACAGGCGTGAGCCACCGCGCCTGGCCAGGAATCAGTATTTTAAAACACTTACCCATGTTATTCTGTTGCAAGTGATCTGAGCATCACGTGGTGAGAAATACTGGGGCAATTGGTCTGAATCTCAGGATATTCGATAGGAATCTACTTAGCCAGTCTTATTGAGAGTACTACTATCTACATGGCTCTATATGAATCTTGAGGTAGTCCCTTAGATTTAATTGACTTGGTTCTGACTCAGTGATATGCTCTGGGTGATAATTTTTTGGAATGAAGCTCCTATATTAGCTGTTTTTTTTCTAATTATAGGTTTCAGAACATAGAAAATGTTTGTTGTTCCTTTGAGTTTTATAAAAGGCTTTCATATTCTGCTTAAATCAGTTTGCTATGACAATTTTGAATAGCGGATATTAGAAGTGTTTTTTGACATTACTTTGTGGGAAATTTGTACTCAAATGTTGAAATGTTCACCTATATACTATTTCAGTGCCATAATACTTTCACAGATTTGATTTTCTTGCTACTACCTTAAGTTTTTTTCTAAACCCGTTCTTGATGAATAAATGTATTTTTAAGGGCAAGTCAATATTTTAACAGAAAAAATAAATAGAGAGATACGATGCCACCTATATATTTGCATATACATATAATTAGGTATATATCCATTCACTTGAAAGACTGCTGAGAAAAACCAATACATTAAGTTCATTTAGCCTGTGATATTTCATATGTGACACCATTAATGTATATCTGGGATTTCATACTTCCTTTGTCCAAGGTGAACTAGAAGAAATTTTTGCTGAATGGTGATTTTTTTTTTGTCCTTAGCTTCCAGTGGGAATAAGAGATACATCATGATCTACCTAGATCAGCTCCATATTGATCTTCATTTCCTTTTTGAAATGCAGCGTAATGGGTGTGTAATTGCTTAAGCCAAAGGCACCCAAAAATAGATCCTGAAAGCTTACCTGGTAGATTTCTAAGGTGGTGGTTGCACATCAACACTGACTGGGATTTTTAGCAGAGAGGAGAGAGGTCAGAGACAACCCCAACCTGTGAGTTGGTGTCATTCGAGGACTTTTATTGCCACTCTAGTTACTTTCCATCTTTTTCCTCAATACCCAGTAATACTTAAAAGTAATTATTTCATGTAATAAGATGGGGATAATTGATTTAAACAGTAATAATAACTGGAAAATAGACTCGATAATATATATTTTTAAAGCTTTTGCATGTATACTCTGCATTAGTAATGCTTTAGGTCTTGATAAGCATGGATTAACTGGTATGATTTGCTCTGCCTAGTGTGCTGTTGCTAGTTTTGTTGAACGTGTCACTGTTTCTGAAGCTGTCAAAGATAGAGTATGCCGCTCAGTCCTTTTACCGTCTGCACCTCCAAGAAGAGAAATCTTTACAGTAAGTCATTCCCCCCCAACCCCTGGCCTATATTCACCATATTACTTCAATAATTCTTTAGTCGCAGAAAATTTAATTCTAGTTTCAGAGATTTTGGTCTACTACCTATCCTATAGTCATAAACGTCTTATTTTTTGTTTGTTTAATTTTGTGCTTTGTTTGCAAATTTATGGAGTACTAATGATTTCTGGAAATGAAAGATCAGAAAGTGTTCTCCAGATTTTGAAGATTATATTTTTCTTTCAGTTTAGCCTCTGATATGGTGTCGAGAGCAGAAAATATTCCAAAACACAAAGATCAGACCCATCGTTTGAAAGGAGTGCTCCAAGACTCCATAGTGATGCTTGAACAGGTGGGCAACTCTATGTATCAGAGTACTTAGTACCTTCACACCAGAATCAGTTGCTCTTCTGATTTTGAAAGAATATTTACTATACCATTATTTAAAGAAATCCCCCTCCTAGAGGCAACAATCCCTGTTATTTTCTGTATTATGCATATTATATATATAGCCACTTGAGGTTTTTTTTTTCAAAATGGGAATATGCAGTACACACTGTTGTATACCCTTTTTCAATTAGTAATATATTTTGAAGATGTTTTCAAATCAGCATGTATATATCTATTTCATGTTTATTGAGCCTTCTATATAAAATTTTATCTTAATGTTAAGTCTTTTTATAGAAATGGTAGCTACTGTGTATACAGGTCATTATTTTGCTTTTGTTTATTAACTGTATATCTTGGAGATACTTCCATATCGGTATATAAAGTACTTCCTCTTCTTTTAACAGCTGTGTAAGATTCAACTGTATAAATGTTCCATAATTATTTTGCTAGTATTTTTACCAGTATTATCAATTATTTTTACCAGTATTTACAAGTGTTTCATCTCCTAATTCTCTGCTTATAAATGTCCTCTCAAAATCTTCATCCACTCAGGTTTTCCAGTGATGGAGCCTTCCAGTGGGCTCCGTCAGGTCCGGGGTCCTCTGTGCCTGGTGCACAGCTGTCATCCTGGGGATTCCTGTTTCTGTCACCTTTGTTTTCTATATCCCATGTTTTCCTTTCTTGGTTTACTTCCTCCTTCTAATGGAGCACATCAAATAGTAGCTTCCTGAGAGAGAGAATTTGGAGGTAAATATTTTAAGAGTTCACCTATCAGAAAATTTTTTGTTCTGCCCTTTCCCTTAATTAATTGTTCGGATGGGCATGGAATTCTAGATTGGAAATGATGTTCTTTCAGAACTTTGAAGGCATTGCTCTATTGTCTTTTGGCTTCCAGTACTACTACTGAGAATTCTTAAGGCTATTATTATTCCTGGTCCTTTAATCTGGAAACTTAGGCCTGTAGCTCTGGATATTTTCTTGTGTAATATAGTTGATGATTTCCTCCCCTCCATTTTCTCTCTCCTGACTTTCTACAGCTCCTAGTGTTCTGATGTCGGCCTTTTGTTGGATGGGCTGTCTAGCATTCTTACTTTTCCTTTCCAGCTTCTATCTCTTTGCCTTTTGTTCTACTGGGACATTTCCTCAACTTTATCTTCAAATTCTTCTGTTGAGTTTTTCAATTTTTGCTAACAAGTTTGTAATTTTGAAGAGGTATTATTTTTCTGAATTGTTTCTTTGTGGTGTTGTAATCTTTTTTAAATGGCTACGGTATCTTTAGCTCTCTGAGGATATTACTGATAGTTAAATTTTTTTTTCTTCTTGCATACTCGTTTTCCATCAAGAGCCTTTCCCTCCATTTTAATGTCTATCTTTAGAGTTGGAGAATTTCTTTAGAAATCTGCCATCTGCCATCTGCTTGTGTGAATCTGAAGCTCTTAACGAATTAGGCTGGTGTACCTGGAACTTTTCTATGGATCTGGCTGGGCTATTGGTTGAGAAGCCCTGATATCAGTATCTTTAGGGCAATTTGTCACAGGTTGATCAGTCTCCACAGAGAAGACTCTTCCAGTCTCCCACCTGGAGGATTAAGGGCTGGCTGTAGCATTTTCGGAGCTGAGTGGAAGAAGAGGGATTGGGGGGGCAGGGGAGAAGGGATGGGCTCAGCATTCAATATACACTTTTTCATATAATCCCCCTGTTTGCTATGTACCGCTGTCCTTATTAATGCCTTGGTGTCCCCCCAGCCAGACAGCCAGAGCCCTTCTGTTTTATCCTGTCCAGAAAATAAAATTCCAGATGTCTGCCTAGGTTGTAAGAAAGGTCAGATGCCTAAAATCTCCAATCCTTTTTTGACCTCTTCCTCTTTATTCCCATGTTCAGAGAATCCTGGCCATCAATACCTGAGCCTCGTGAGGTTTCTTTGGGGTTAATTTTGTTGGTTCTTAGCATTCCTTACTGTTAGTTTAGGATTCCGCTTTTTCAGGCTTGCTAAGTAATCCATCAGCTTTCCAGTTTTCGAAGTTGTGTTGCTGTTGTCTCCTTTTCTGTTCTCTCTGTCCTTATGGATTTATGCCTTAAAAAAAAAATCCTTTTACTGTATTTTTAATAGGGGTTTCAGGAGGGAGCAAAGCTGGATTCTTGTATTTAATCTACTTATTTGCTCTTCATATCACTCCTGTGTGGTTTTCTTCACCAATAATTCCCTACACTAATATCACTTGAGCTAAGGTCCCCAGGGACATCTGGCTTATAAAAATAATGTTCCTTTTTTTGTCTTTATCCTACAGTGTCAGCATTTGACAGAGCTGACCACTCCTTTTCTGAAATATATTTAATCTTATGTTCTTTACAACTGTTTTTTAAAAGAACAAATCTTATTGTGATATAATTCCCATACTATAAACTTCACCCTTTGAAAGAATTTTTAGTCTATTCACAAAGTTGTACAACTATCACCACTAATTCCAGAGCATTTACATCACCCCAAAAGAAACCCTGTACCCATTAGCAATCTCTCTCCATCCCTCACTCCCCTCAACTCCTGGCACCCGCTAATCTAATTTCCGTTACTATGGGTTTGCCTGTTGTGGACATTTCATATAAATGGAATCATACACTATATGGGCTGTTGTGATTGGCTTCTTTCACTTAGAATAATGTAAAACTTACTTTTTGCTATTACTAGTTAAAACCATCTCCTCTACCTGACCTCTTCCTGGCCCAAATGTTCCAGGGCTCTGTGTTAGATTCTCTTCCGTTCTCTACTACTTCTCCTTTAGGTGATCTCATGCACACCCCTAACATTAAATAACCACATGTGCCAGTGACTCCTGTCTTAGTCTGTCTGTGCTCCTATAACAAAATACCCAAGATTGGGTAAATTTATAACGAATAGAAATTTATTGCTCACAGTTCTGGAAGCTGGGAAGTCCAAGATCAAGGTGTCAGTAGATTCAGTATCTGGTGAGGGCCTGTTCCTCTAGATGGCACCATCTAGGTATCCACACATAGTGGAAGGGACCAAAGGGTAAAAATGGGGTCTAGCTAGTTCCCTCCAGTCCTTTTATAAGAGTACTCATCCATTCATGAGAGCAGAGCCCTCATGACCTAATCACCCCCCAAAGGCCATGCCTCTTCATACTACTTCTCTGGGGATTAAATTTCAACATGAATTTTGGAGGGGACACAAACATTCAAACCTTAGCATTCCCAAATCCATCTCTCTCATCTCCACCTCTTCCCTGAGCTCTAGATTCATATAATCACTTGCCTACTTGGCATCTTCACCTGGATGACTAATAGGCATCCCAGACTGATCATGGCCAAAAGAGAATTCAGTTTTCCTCCAAGCCAAAACTTAATTCTCCTTTAGTGGGTCTCATTTCAAAAAATGACACTACCATCCTCCAGTTGCTCAAATAAAACACTTAAAACAATAACTAAGTATATATTTATGCATGTGATGATCTGTTCTAGTTTTGTTTCCCTCACTAGTCTATAAGCCCCAGGAATGCAGGGCCAGTGCCTGTTTGCTTCACCATTGTATACCCAGTGCTTATTAGCACAGTGCCCAGCAGGTAATAGGTGAGCAATAAGTATTTGTTGAATGAATGTCTGAATACAAAAAATAATAAGACACAATTCTTGATCTCAAGTTGCCTATAATTTTATTAGAGAAATCAGATATCCATGTGTATTGTTAAAGACTATAAAAAAATACAAAATTCAGTGTCAAAGCATTAAGTAGTAAGGATAACGCTTTGGATTTCAGAGGCAGGACGATTAGGAAAAACTATGTGGAGACAGTGAGCATGTGTACGTTTTGGACAGGTGAAGCGGAACACGAGCATAATGGCGCGCAAAAGCCCGCAAGTGGAACTTGAGTTGTTTAGGGGATAGTGAGGAGACCACTGCAACTTCAGAAACCATTTAAGAAAACAAACCTTTTTGCTTTGGATAATCTGATTGAGGGACCTATTGGGAGGTCGAATATACAGTAGTAGGAAGAAGTATAACACCTCCAACAAATGGGAAGAGCCCGCAGGGGTGGGAAACCTGCGGCCTTAAGGCCACGTATGGCCTTCTAGGTCCTTAAGTGCGGCCTTTTGACTGAATCCAAATTTTACACAACAAATCCTTTTATTAAAAGGGTGCAGCAGAGAAAGACGAAGCTTTTCTTGCCTCATTTGGTGCTTTAAAAAGAATAATTTTGAAATCAGAAGGCGACAGGTTCCCCATTCCTGCGAGGTGTTTTTATATTCAGTGTTTTATTTAGGTATCAATATAAACAAAATTATATTAAATGTAATTGTAAACTTTTGGCACAAAAATGATCAGAAAAACTTAAATAATCTGATTTTGAAAATTAATCTTGTTCATAGCTGAAGAGCTCACTCATTATGCTTCAGGAAACCTTTGATCTGTTAAATAAGACTGGCATGGCTGTTGAAAGCTCGTGATCCTAAGGACTGAAACTATAGAGACACTTGGAACTAAAAGAAAACAATTGGAAGAAAACCAGAGGATGAAGGATTTTGTCACAGGAATATTTCCATTTTCTCATTATTAGGATTTCTAATGTGAACATTCTTCAATAACATTTATTTGGTAATGAGGTTCTGATGGCCTTAAGAATCCATCCTTTCACTTCTTATACATATTTTTAAGCTGTGAATTTCCCCAGTGAACCATGAAATATATTGTGGAATTAAATTTCTGCGATACAAAAAGAAAGTGAGACACTCTGAATTGGGTGGTACAGTCTCATTACAGTGAGGGTTAAAGTTTGATGCGTTAAGTTTATCTGCTAGCACAAAATTAGTATGGGTCCAATAGGCTGCTTTCACAGTTGAGGTAAGTTCAAGAGGTTAAAGAAGACAAGGTAAGAAGAAACCTTGGCTGGTCCCAAGGTAGTAAGTTACCTCACTTGATCGTTCACAGTTACAGACTGAACTCCGGTTCTACTTCTTTCCCGCTTTTCAGTACCGCACTTGACTAGTCTTAAAAAAAAAAAAAAAATAAGAAGAAACCTCTACATCATTACTAATTTTAAAGGATTAGTTTTCAGGCATATATCATAACATTTCCAGGTTTGTGTATGGTAAGTATTATAATGTCTTCATTATTCAGCATGTAAATTCAATAGTCAAACTTTTTGAATCTGCATGTTGATGATTATTATCTGAAAGGTTCTTCAGCCATGTTGTTGTATCTTTATGAAAGAAATAGTTGTTTTTTTCTTAAGGTAGCTACCAGATAGGCTATCAGAGGTGAGATTATCTTGCCTCTTCATACGTCAAATGGCAAAAGAGTCAATTTAGGAGAAGGGAGACATGTAGGATACCAACATTCAAAATGAAGAACCCTCCTCTGAGTTTTCAAAAGCAGAAGATTATGTTAAAATCTGGGTATTTAGTGACAGATTAAGAACATCCTTGAACTAAGCCTGGCTTCAGTTTACCAATCTTTCAGGGAGGAAATGACCCATCAGAAGGAAAATAATCTGTCTTTCCAATAGCCATGTATGGCTTCATTCTTTATATTTGTGTGTGGCTTATTTTAGTTGGTAACTTATAAGTCAGAGGCAAACTTTAGCTCTTTAATAAAAACTTGCGGGTCTTTAATAAAAACTTGTGGGCCATGTATGTCCCAATATAAGTGCACTGGCTTTAAAGTTGTAAGTCAGACACAAGCTTTGGCTCTTTCATGAAAAATTTTTAGACATATATGTCTCAATACAAGTGGTTCATGAAAATAAGGACTTTGTAAACTGACTTGAAATCAGATTTTTTTTCAGGAGTTAGGAAAAGTTCACCAAGTGTTTATTCTTTTGTCTCTTGAGCTCGTTCCCTGGAACATATATATAATGTATATTCTTACTGTTTGAACAACTATTACCTTTAGTTAAATGTTTCCTTTTTTCCCAGAGTCACCAAAGCTGCATGGCATTGTTAAAGTCATTTTTGAGATGCGTATAGAGAATCAATGTTATTTACTTGATTAGAGGGAAAATGGGATTCTCTGGGTGAATTCCATCTAGCCTGGGGTACCTTGTTTTCTTTTGGTAAGGATTTATGTAGTATCTGGCTGTGAACTGGAGTGACTGGATTAAAAACTTGAAACTTTCTCTGTTAAATTCACAAAAATGATCATTGACACAATATTTTTGTGATGTTTCTTTAAAACTTGTACTTTATAACATACCTCAAAGATTACCGAAGTAAGTTGGTTTACAAATTAATAATAAATATCTATGGATGCAGAATTCAGTTTATAAAACTTGAGCCTGTTATGTAAATTGAGTATCAATAAAACTGAAAATGTCTGAGTTGTAGTTTTTTCTTTTTCTACTTAAAAAAAAAAAAA